>SMSQ01014227.1:8457-30709 GCA_019453375.1 Ctenoplectra terminalis | reverse complement strand
AAAGCATAAAAATAGACAGAATGCACCTAATAAATAAAAATATGTAAATAAATCCAAAATACACTACTCGTTATAATATTTAGTGAATAAAATAATTGCCTATCTAACTTTCTTTCTTTTAATTATATTCATAAAAATGTGAATTTGCATAAATATCCGTACTCTGGTTATTAAGTTTGATGACAACTATCCAAAGCATAAAAAATTAATGTACCATTCCATTTAACCCTCCTATTGCATTTAGAAAAACGTACGTTAATTGTACAACAACTATAATTACGTATTTTTTTTATAAATATAACAAATATAATAAAATTCGTGCATCCATTCTGAAGCATGTATAAAAACAGACAATGTTAAAAAATCTGATTGCAGTAGAAATAAAAATAAAAAATATAATTGGGGCACAAGATGCATCTCTGCAAAAATTTGTTGAATCTTAAATTATCGGTCCCTGTTAAACGTTTAATTAAAAAAAAAAGAAAATATCATGTGGATATCAGCAGTTTTGGAGAGAACAGCTCGTAACACTTTATGCGCCCCATTCTGTATAATGGTTATTAGTAACGGTGTAGATTGAAAGTATAATGCTTTGGGAAATTAGATTTTGTTATAAAACCTGATATTTATTGCATCTACATTGCGTGAAGTTTCTTTTCACACAAACGTAAAATGAGTTTTGTACAACATTCGTATAGCGGGTCGTAACTTAATAAATTATTAATGAAATAAACGTTGCTATCTAATGTTCGTAAGGGGTTATCGCATTATCTAATTCAGTATTACCGCGATACGACCGTAAGTACGATTCGCGACAAATCAACAGGTGAAGTTGTGAGCATTATAAGATAAAACCTACGCGATAACAGCGCGGATAAGAACAATGACATGAAATAATGGTTGACATACTCTTTAGATACAAATTAATGCCCGAATAATATTTACGTGTTCACTTTCGTATCTAGATTGCGGATTCTTATGCATTTATAGGAAACTTAAAAGTGTAAAATTACACAAAATGCATGTAATATGAAAAAATATACGAAATATAATACACAAAATATACAAAATATACAAAATATTAAAATTACAGTATTTTTTATACTAACTAAATGAAATAATGTTCTATTAAACTTCTACTTCTTTTTACTGTATTCTCAAAAATATGAATTTACATAAAAATCCGTAGTCTATTCATATCCCCAATTTTAAGGAAACTGAACAGCGTTTATTTCTGAATTTCGTTATATCTTTTATTCTTTATTATTCCCTATTTTTATCATTATTTTAATATTATATGTGTGGATAAAATAATTCAGAAAACTTTTAACTACGATAACTTCTTAACGAATCAGTTTAGGACATAAGTAAATAATATTTTTATGTAGACCACAATAAGCTGCAACAATCGATACAGTCAAAAGCACAAATTTCTATTTGAAAATAAAGGGGCTGTTGTACTTTTCTGATGCACGAATGCACAAAAGTGCATAAAATTATTTGCATATTATGCACCATTTGATACTATTTAATACCAAGTTTACGGACATTTCTTGTATACCTATTTCTACGGCCACCCGTTAAATTTCTAATAGACTCATTTAATATTTGGATTTTATTATTTTTTATTTTAGAAATTGATAGTATCAAGCTGGCGGTAATTGTAAATCAAATTTGAAACTTGTGTGTGAATTTTTTAAATTAAGACGTATATGTTTCAGCAGTTTTTTGAGTGGGACATAAGTACATGGTCCAGTAAAATAAAACACGGTTAAACACTCTCGATTTTCTGTCATTATGTTATACATATACAGAGTGGTCCATGCAACTTGCACATCTCTATAACTTGCAAAGTATGTGTTGCACGAAAAAGTTTTGTATACAGAAATTGGATGGTCTGAACGGGTACATTATGCAGTGTATTTATTTTTTTTACAGGTGGAAGCGTTTCGGAAATCTGAAGGTCGACTTAATTTTTTTAAATGGAATACTATATTTTTTATGCCAAAATATGGAAGAATGTCGAATTGTGAGTAAAAAAATATCGGCCTTCATTAGCCCTAAACCTAATAACCAACGAGTAATTTCACTTTATTTCCCTGAAAATTTTCTTCGCGTAATATGAAGTTAGAAACTCAACTTATCACAGATTTCCGCAGGACAGCGAGATGTTTACGTGACGAATAAACTGAAATTACTCGTTATTTATTAAGTTTAGGGCTAACGAAGACCAATATCTTTTTTACTCAGAATTCAATATTCTTCTATAGTTTGGTACAAAAAAATATAGTACTCCATTTAAAAAAAGGAAAGTCGACCTTCAAATCTCCGAAACGCTTTCACCTATAAAAAAACATAAATACTTTTTCAAAACTTTTTCGTGCAACGCATACTTTGAAAGTTATAGAGGTGTACAAGCTGCGTGGACCACCCTGTATATTTGTCTCGTTGGACGGATAAAAGTCACCATAAATGGTAGAAAAAAAATGTAAACAATTTCTGTAATTTTCCTGAATTTTGCGAAATTCAAAATCCGTCAAAATGTCGAGTCCCGTAAACCTAATATTAGGTTGGGGAAAAAGAAATCCATTATTTTTTCGGTAGATGGCTGTAGTGATCGATATTTCGTAAAGCATCGATCAAACAATTTCAGATTTATTCATTATTCAGTTGTGAGTTACAAGGTGTTAAAAATGAAAGTCAACAAAGAGAAAATTCGGTACATTTTACAATTTTTCTTTGATAAAGGCGAAAATGCAAGCCAGACGGCTGAAATTGTGAATGGTGTTTATGGTCCCGATACTGTAACAGCTAATTACGTGCAATTTTGGTTTCATCGATTCCGTTCAGGTACTTTTTATGTTAAAGATGCAGGCCTGTCGTCAAAAATGTCGATAAAATCACAGAGATAATCGAAGTTGACCGTCAGGTTAGTAGTCGTAGCATCGCCCAGGAGCTAAAGATCGACTATAAAACAGTTTTAAATCATTTCACGTAAAAATAATGGATTTCTTTTTCCCAAACCGAATATTAACTTAAGTCTATAATAGTTTCTTCTATTTCCAACCATTTAGGAGATACAGCCTGTTGCATGGAACACCCTGTACATTTATTCAAATCAATTTTTATTTCTTTGGTACAAATTGTTCCAGTACTAAACATAAACTCTCTGAAGACTGCAACATGTTTATTAACCAATTCCTCTGTATGCTGTAAAACTGTAAACATTTTACGTTCAAACTAGTACCGCTTCAAAGTTATTCACTGCTAAACGAATGCAAGTGCTCGTATTCCTTCATCGTTAACAGTAACGCGTAGGTTAAATTTTTTTTTTACAAGATCGTTCCTTTTTGGAAAGGACCTCAAGTTTCATCCCGGCCTGTTTGTAGCTTCTGGTAAGGTCGTGGTTCAAGTGCCGGCAATTAACGTACTCTATTTTCTCGGCTAACCTTTTAATCTTTCCACCACAGCGGTTTATCTAAATTGTGCTAGCTGGTAGTGTGGGAATGGTGCACACGACGTGTCACGGGGAGGAAGTAGAGCGAATGTATCACGATAAATGTGTCTGGTCTGAACACGACTTTAAAGGGCGGAGTTAAAAAAGGATTGAAGACGATTTACGTGGAAAGTGGTGATAAGTGCTTCAACAACATTATCTCCCGCTATTTACTTTTTCTTCTATTCTCGTACACGCGCATAGAAATGTTCTCGAATCATACTGTCTGCGGCAATTCTAAAGGGGTAACGTGTTACTGTTTATCTTTCTCTAGATCAGAGGTTCCCAACCGGAATTTGATGATTTTAACCCCTTGGCTTACCATTTCGTCAATCTTCATGCATATTAGCAATAGTTATTTGACCCTATTCACGTCTTTGACCCTCTGTCAAACGCAAGGTATCGAAATATTACATGAATTTTGTATTTTCTAATTTTCAATCTTTTTTTTCTTTTTTTTCTTTTTTTTTATTAAGAGTTTATTTTAGAGTGGTCACATTAACATTGAAGTCATTAGTGACCACTAAACGATACACGAATGGTTATTACAATGTTACAATGTTTTCGAAAGTGAGATAATACATTTTGCTTATAGTGAATTTAGCAGGTTTATGTGTCTAAAAAATTCCAGTACCCTATGGATGTTGTCGGGATCGTTTAGGTTGGTATTTAATCGTATTTAATCTTGTAAATTTAAATTACAGTTAAAGTTAAAATTCAACTTTATCGTAAATATTATATCTTTTTATTGTATTTTAACACATTGCGTACGGCGCTCTGCTCGCGCAACGCGCTCCCAGGGTCCGCACATTTTTGGCCGCTCTAGAAACACTTTATACGATGCATGTATTCACTTTTTTAATTCGCATTTGGTAGCAGATATTCGCATAAAGTATTCTTAAATATTACTATATATTTTTTATACATCTTTTACATTTTTTACATTTAAAAAAATTTTAATTATTTATTTTACAAGTTTGAATAATCCTTTGAATAATCATTTTTTTTCGCTAACCATTTGTTAAGGGAATACGCAAGACTTCGTTACCCTGGTAACGTAACAAGAAAGTCTATTTTTAGTTCCTTAACCCATTCGCTGGCAAGCCTAAATTATACGAACTCATTCCCATTGCCATTTATATCTTGAGTGTTATTGTTTACCAAAGCTCTGTTATTTCTTGGTAAGAGCACATATATTATCGTACATAATCATTTGAAAGTAGTAGTATTTTTTTAAATTTTTTACATTTTTATATTTATGTTTGTGGCCACAAAAAATTTGCTAATTCAAAAGCCTGCGTGTTATAACATATTTAAAGTAGAACGAGTATACTCGTTTTGGCAATGCATGACACCCTGCCAAAGACGAGTATACTCGTCCTTGGCAGCGAATGGGTTAAATCGTCGATTGAGTCGAAGAAACCTGAAAACCAGATATCTCGTCTCCCGTACGCAATGTGTTAACCAGAATCGGCGCCACGAGTGTGACTCGTGGTTATAGGGCAAAGGGTTAAGGAAGGAATCATGGTTTTAATGAGCAGTATATACCTATCCTCGATTTACACGGCGAATCGGTTTCTCAGAATACTGTGCAAATCAAAATCATGGCTTTTTGTACGAAAAATCATGCGAATAAAAAAAATAACAAAATGAGCATAATTTAGTCAGTCGTTTAATTAAATTCATTTATTTCGACGTAAAATAAAAATAAAATACGAATGAAAAACAAGAAGGTATCGGTCCATTCGTGAAATAATAAATATATTTAATTACGCTTAAAACCGTGGGTTACTGGTGATTCTTGTACGGCATACGGAGGTTTAAAATGAATGCCTTTTGTGTATAAAAAAAAGGGGAATACTCTTTTTTAGGTTTAATATCAGGGTTAACACTAGAGCTACCGGACTAGTAAAAATGACTGGTTCATAATTTTTTATAGAAATTTTATAACTTTACAATAATATATTTTGGAGGATTTTTCATGATTTTATTGTAAAAATATATACAAAGAATTGTTACCCTTACTATAGATATCTTTTCAAATACCTATCATTTTATTTTCTTTGGTACAAATAAGTCTACTTTAATCACCGGTAGTTCTAGTGTTAACAAACTAACGGTACTAAAAGATTGTACAAATTTTTACTTTTAATAGTTTTATTTCTAAAAATCCAAAGTTTCGAAAGTCGGATAAAAGCAAAATCGTGTAAATCAGGGGACAGGTGTATTTGTTACTAGTAAATCAGGATATGCTTATTGACAACAAATATTCTGAAATAGAAGATTTTTAAGTTTCTTATTTGAAATGCAAAAAATTTATAAATCTTAGAGAGGGGAAGGGATGATATCCTGACACGATAAAAATGGTCTATAGAGTTAAAACGTTTGAGAACCATTGCTCTAAATAGCTTGGTCAATAACTCGATACTGTGTTCTCTATAAGAATTAAAAATTTTGTACAAAATGAATTATCATAGTAGATATTATTTTTTCCCTGTAAGTATGGTACAAAACAAAATCTTTCTCTATTTGTTCGATTCAATAATTATTCAAAATTGAAGCAGACACAAAATAATGCAATCGTTTACCGTCTAAAATCAACAGGTTATTCATTTTCTGGTAGTAAAAATTTGTAGTCCAATGAGCTAATGTGTAAAAGGTAAATTGTACAAATTCATCTTCTTTTCAAATATGCTTTTGTCATGTGTTCAATATCACTTTCTATGATTTCCTGGATATTATGAGATAAAAAGGATCATCGAATATTCGCATCAAAGTATTATTAACCTATTATTTGGGGATAAAATAATCGGCAGAACAATGGCCAACAAATTAGATTTCACGGTACTTTAACGGCAATGCCGTTCCCAAAGAGAATTTTATAAAGCAATCTTAGTCATTTTTGGTGTAAATTTTGGTTTCAGTTTAATAAACTAATTATATATGTATTAACAATATAAGTATCTCAAAATAGAGCTGAATAAAAATTTAGTTTTTAATGGTCTAACCCGCAGCACTAATTTTTACCCTATTTTTAAATTTCACCAAATTTCCCCGATTTCAAGCAATTCGTATGAAAAGTCCACGGAAAATGGAAGAACGTCAAATTTTAGCATTTTTCAGAAAACGAAAATTAGTTGGACCGTTTATTCTGAAAGTGGTGTAAGTCCATTTTCTCTTGTTTCGAGAAAATTGAAGGTTAGTATATTTGTCGATTAAAAAGTTTAAGTTAATTGTATCAAGTCTGGCAATGTTTCTACTGATTTATCAATATGTAATTTGATTATATAAATTTGTTTTAGGCGAATTTAACTAAATTAGTGTATATTTGCGGGCTGCAAATGGACTTGCACCACTTTCTAAATTAGTCAATTGTAAAAATCGTTTAATTTCAATTTTGAAAAATCAAATGTCACTTA
Source organism: Ctenoplectra terminalis (assembly GCA_019453375.1). Taxonomy (NCBI): domain Eukaryota; kingdom Metazoa; phylum Arthropoda; class Insecta; order Hymenoptera; family Apidae; genus Ctenoplectra; species Ctenoplectra terminalis. The sequence goes on along the minus strand of SMSQ01014227.1, from coordinate 23,794 downwards.
AAATGTACTTCGTATTAATCCAATTTTGTTTACAAATAATGATACGATATTAAATAGACGTAGTATTTTTAATTTTAGACGTTAATTACATTGTTAAAATTACTAGATATTGGTAGTATTTACTTGTGCTCTGCATGTGGCAGTGTTTTGAAATATTCATGATGCACCGGAGGTATATAAGGTAATAATTGCTTGATATCTTTATATTTTTCATAAGTAATAGGCTTGGCATCTTGGTACAAAAGCGCCAGGGCGATTTTTTCAAATTTTGGCGATCTTCCAGGACGTGTAGGTAATAAATTTACAGTTTTAAATTCTTTGTCCTTCATCGATGTTTTATATAAAATAGTGCATGGTGCACTTTTGAGAAACCTCGTCCAACATATTTGCAACCAATTTACCTTTTCTCCATTACTGTTTCTTCTTATCTGTTATTTTATTGCGTTTTGAAGATTTTTTGTTGAAACGAAGTTCTTCCGTTAGGAAATAAATAAAATAAGTAACGTCAACTAGTAACTCTTGACACGTAATAATATAAAACAAATGTAAAACAACAGACTACTGCCCGGCAACCATTTGTTAAGCCACCTACTTCTCGAAGTTGGACTTACACCACTTTCATAAACAATGATTACGCAATTTCTTTTGCCGACCAATTTTAAATTGTACAAAACATGGGAATTTTTTAAGAAATTAAACACTAACTAGTTATACATAAAAAATTTACATTAAATTAAGCATAAATTACGTGATATCTCATTTTTTTTTTTAAATGGACTCACACCACTTTCAAAATAAACGGTCCAATTTTTCAATATATAATATTACAACTTCATATTTCTTTTTTATTCCTCATTACATTTACCTTGCACTTATAACTTCAACATTTCCCTTTCTGTGTTACTTTTCTGCGTTACATTCTCCATTTTTTCTACACCACAATTTCTTACAACTACCGTAAAACTCAGAGAATTTTAATTCGCGATGCGACATAACCAGCGATAAAGATCACACACAGGATCGTGCTAAAAAATGTGAAACTCAGTATTCGTTAAAATTGACAGTCCATTTTTATCCCATGGACCTTTCGTGTATAGATGAAAGCAAGAAGTACGAAACAGACTGATGAAATATCAGTATTATACAGACACTGTCGGTAAAGAGACAAGAGACAGCAAGCACGAGGTATCCGATGCCACGAGCAGCTATAAGTACGGTCCTGAGGAATGTGCCCGTCCGATCCCACGGCTTATACCCTCTCCTCTCTTTCTCTTTTATCTCTCACTTTCTCTTTCTCTCTTCCGTCTCTACACGACGGTAATATCGCTAAGGTTAGGCCGTTCGAAGGCTTCTGCATACGTTCAAACGATCGGTGACTCTCCTAGATCGGCGAATTCAACCATCGACTCCGAGTCGATCCTTCTGATTATTTTTTTTTTCCCGTGCCAATTAGATCGATAAACTCGTCATTGTCGTTTGACGCGACAGAACGAAATAGAGAGTCAGATTCAGCTCACAATAATTCGAAGAACCGAACAATATATCGTCGTGGGAATGGTGGACGCAGTAGTCGGTTAGATTTGGTCCGAGATAGCTTGGTCGGAGAATTTTTCATAATTTATCGTCGGTCATTAGATAATACGTTTGTTGAACGAGGTTAGAATTATTCGATAATTTAAGAGTTATGTTAGGAGCGCTGTTAGAAATGGTCAGGTGCGTTCTTTAAATGTGACTTTAATGCGTCCCGGTTAGACATACTTCAACCAGATAGCAGTTTCTCAGTATGCCACACGATCTTTTTCCCGGTAACAAATTCCTGATTCAGTTTAGATATTTATTCGTTTGACTTCCTTGGGATCTCGGAATTCCACCTTTTTCCATGGGACTTTCTTGGCTCGTTGGATCGTACGTCTTCGAAGCGATCCATGGTTTCTTAGATTTCCTTCTAGCCTTTTCCTACAGCCATGTTTGGGCTAACCAGTTCGTTTAGGACTTACTAGGATAGTGGATCTATTTAACACGTCAACCATTAGAACAGGTACAAAATAGCACGAGAAGTGACAGGTTGTTTGAAACTATAGTCTGTTACGTTTATTTCCCTCATATGGAAATCTTTACACGTTATTTTAACTTGTTTCTATTAACCCTATTATTGCGCTTATAAAAAGTTACGTTAATTGTGTAACTATCATGATGGTGTATTTTTTTGACAAATATAATGAAAAATTCAGTCATGCATTCCAGAATAGGTATGAGAACAGATCGGGTGAATTTAAATTCCAATAAAATTGAAAATTAAAAAATAATATGGTAGGGTCATACGGACTGGAACACAATACGAGTTATAATTGCACGCTGTTCACTGTTTGAACCAGTTTGCACGCGTTGCAAGGTCAAAACCGTACTTTAATTAGTTATACCAACGAAATTGTAATAAATATTCTTTTCTAAAATAAATTTTTATGACTCTACTATTAATTTCATTTCATATACTCGCTTATTAGCACTTCGCATTCCACCGGCGCTGTTATGGCGGCACGTGTAATTTTCTTTAGAGGTTAAGTTTTAATTAAAATGGTTTTAATTTTTTATTTTAAAAGAAAGAAAATTAACCAGATAAATAAACAGTGGTAAATATTTGGAATTTCTTTTTCTTTCCAAAAAAGCATAAGTGTTTATAATATTTTTGAGAAACTTAAAAAACGTTTGAGAGTGCAAAGGTTTAAAAATAATAACACTTGTGTTAGAAATATTGAAAAAAAAGTACAGTTAAAGAGCTTTATTTTCCTGATTCTTCTTTAATTTATATTCATTTTATAATATAAAATATATAAACGTAAATGTACTTTTTACGTATATTTAAAAGGTAATTTCACGTGCTACGTCTTTACTAGTGACGAAACGATAACAAAACCGACCTAATATTTTTGCTAAATAGTCTTATTGTTCGTCTTCCTCCTTTTCGGCGAAACAATAGGGACTCGCTTTCTTGAATTCCTACCTGCCAGATGCACCGGCATGTTTGGGGTCATGTTACGGTACTGCAACCTAATCGCGATTGGTTAATACGGTAAGATGTTCTTGATGATTTGCGGTTCAGTACAGAACAAACGAGCACAGCGGTCCGAAAAGAAGAGAAGATAAAAGATAAGCCCGACGCGGCGGTGCCTTGGGATTATTTTAATGACGCAACCGTCGTTGACTCGCGTGAAAGTTGACTTGCGTGCAGGTCCTGCCTGCTCTTTCCGCTCCTTTCGAAGAATAGTTGGTAACGATACTATCGAATGTCTCGGTAGGGATCGAGTGTCACGCAGATGGTGTTATTCCATTCACCTTGCTGTCAAGTTAATTGCAATCAAACCGTAATAAAAAGATACCTCGTTCCCTATTTATAATTACTATGTTCGACGACTTTTAAGAATATCGAAGCAACCAACTTGCTAATTCTTCATTCGTCGAAATAATTTTAAAGTCTTTTCTTTTCTTTTCTTTTTTTTTTTTTTTTTTTCTTAACGCAACACCGAGATCCAATTCAATCGATTATGCAGCACGAGATATTTTCAGCTTGGAAATTCTTAAAAACTTACTTTGAGTTTTTGAGTGTGACCACATCGGCAACAGCAGTACGACATGTAGTCGGGTAATGCTGGCATAAACTTCAGTTGTTCCTGTTGCTGCGAGTACTCGTCTACGAGTTTGCGATACTGTACCCTGAAGATGGGCCTCGTCGTGCTCTGCGAGCCTTTACCAAGGCGTCCCATAATCGCAGAGAATGCGGCCAGGGTTTTGCGCCTGCGTGTGAACCTCCTCATGCCACGGCGACCGTTGCACTTCTTCGTCCTCCAACTCGATTCGAAGCGCACGGTTTGTGGCTTTTGCCAAACTTTGGCAATTTTTGTCGGTTGGTAAAAAAGACACTTATTCAATCACACAACAAATATATCTCTGCTCCTTCGATCACTATACGAGCTGAACATGTTACACGATCGGGCAATGGCGCGTAACTCACACGTGGATTCTTCGTCACTGCACACTGTTTTTATTAATAAATTTATCATTCTGTTTAACGAGTAGTATTCATCGGTTGAATATTACTGGGAGAAAGAGACAGTTGAACACGATGTTTCGTATTTCATTGTTGGTCGAACGATCGAAGGTCAAGGCACATTTGAAAAATATCGATCGAAGCGAACACCAATTTGAAGTCATTCGCGTTGATGCGCGAATTTTCCTCGGAGCTAGTTGTTGATTTAGCTGGCACCCACTTGTTCACGGCACTACCTAGCACACTTTCTAATTCGCATAGTACCGGCATACCGGCTCTACAGCAATGCACACAACATCACCCAGTGAAACCTTCATTCACTTATCAGGGAACAGGCACACTTATCGAAGAATTCACTTGGTCGGGAACTATGATAAAACGTGTAATGGTACCCTGGCGCCTCTTGAAACACAGAATTCCTTCCAACACTTCGAAAACCAACCGATACTTCTCTATCGGTTCGCCCTGTATCCAGGAAAACCTTCTTAGGAATCTGAATCACGCACGAATAAAAATACCTCGGAGAACCGTGAGGAAGGCACGTTTCAATGATTGACAACGCGCGTGTTTCTTCCGCGCGTCGATGTCTCCTCAATTTTTCGACGTTCGTCCTGGAATTACCGAAACAACGATCTCACCCAGGTTACGTCGCTTTTCTATTTTAAAATCGTTACACAAACATCTGTGCCACGTTTCTGTAAAAGGAACGAAACGTTTACGTGGATCGACGACTTTAACTGTAAATAATCGGTGGGTTCACTGGGACAATAAAAGTGTTTCACAATATCCATGCTCCTCAGGTACGATCTTCGAAAATTATCCAGTACCAACTTGTACCGCTGTAAGGTATACTATCGTTGGCAGGTGATCATCCGTCTCTGATCCAAGAGACCGGTCCGATCGCTTTACGCGTGGGACACGCACGGAACATCCAGGGCTCTACTTCGTGGCGTACGTAGTCTTCACCGAGTGTCGTTCTGCATGCCGATCCGCGGAAACCGGTTAACGAGTTCGAAGCTGCCTTTCGCTTCGTCCTCGTCGACTGTCAACCATACTTGCATCTACCACTAGTGCGTTAAGTTTGTGTCTTTCTTTCTTCCTCTCTTCTTTCCTTTATTTTTCTTCCGTTTTATATTCCCGATTGGTCAACGAAGCGAGGAATCGAACGGAAAGATTATTTCGATTCAGCTTCCAAGAATGGCTCCGATTACGTTTCTCGAATGGAGACCAATAATGGTACCTGTTGCGCGAAACGATACTCGCCGAGGAATATTTTTATTTCGTGGCATCCGTTTTATTTCGTTCTATCTGAAAATTAACAACGCAAGCTCTAGTTCTCTCCCAGTTTCACACATTTCTTCTCTTCTTTGCGCCGAACAAGCACTGCCGGATACGACTCCGTTATACCGAGGCGATACAAACGCAGTTAGATTTACGAGTAGAAAGACGATCTTAACGTGACGACATTCCGTTCCCTGCTACAGTCACCGGAAGCAAGATACTCGGGGTTCCAGCACATCGGTTTCACTGAAGATTCTAAGCACCTCGAATCGAACGATATTCCATTAAAGAAGAATCAGGCGAGATGATAAGCAACGATCGGTACGTGATGCGAGAAGTTTCAAGTTTCGATAGGGCACGTCGTTTCGAGCAATCTACAAATCACAGGATTCCTAGAGCGACTCACGAGGCAGCCAGGAGGCTTCGCGTGCCTTCTCTCTACTGTCAACTGGAAGGGCTACCAGAAGAGATGTCGGTGGATTTTTCGTTCCCCCACCCCCCCTGTGGACGTCACAGTTTTGGTCCTACCTGACAGAGGCCAATCCAGGTGGTGCTCCTCTCGAGCGAGGCGAGCCGCCTAGAGCATGCTAGCGGCCCAGCGATAGCAATACCTCCCGATACGTATAGAGAGAGACTGAAGTCGAAAGAGGAACACGAAGCAGGAGTAGCACCGGCGGCCCACACGGCTCTATCCCCACCAGGCCGTGAAACCGAGCGGAGCGACCGACCGACCGACCTCTTCTCTCCGACCGCTTTCTTGCTCCAACCGCGGCATTGAACACGTTCAACGGCAGCTGGCGAATACCAGCTATCTCCTTCCTCATCCCTCTTCGCATCTGGCCGCTCTCCTTCTCCTGCTTTCGCAGCCAGAGTTCCCGGAGAGCCGTTCCTCGAGAGAGGCCGCAACGCGCCGATCGCATGAGTTTGCGATTCGCGTTCTTTGACCTCCTGCCGGCACGATCGCGGGCTCGTGTCGGACCACAGACGTTACTCTTGATACCTTCCACTTCGTGCACGACATCCGCGACGTCATCGAAGAGGATCGATCGACGCGCTGTTCGCGAACAAGGGTAAAGGCCCCGCGCGCTCGATCGGCCGCATTTTTCTCCTTTTTTTCTCCTTTTCTCTCCTTTTTTCTCCTTTTTCAGTGTTCGGTAACCCCGATACGAAAGTGGGTGCCGATCACGCTGTTTCTCTTGACGAGAAACACGTATCGATGGTCATCCGATGATTCTTTCGTCGAATTACGGCGTCACGGAGCGATCTGCGGTTGTAATTGTCGCGCGATCGTCGTGGGTAGCGCGAGTACCGTTAAATCGGCAGATTCCGTAGGTACGAGTAGAGAGCAGATGATGCTGCATTTAGCGCTAGTTCACAATTGACGTTATGAATGCAGTTATGAGTTGAGAAATTGAATGCGTTAAACGTAGGATGTGGGAGATTCTTTTATTGATGCGCCCACTTTTCAATGGGTGCTTCAACCGTTATGGCAGTGCACCGTAAGCGAGCGTTATTTTTCTGCATTCAAACTTTCGAAAGCTATTTATATTTTATTAGGACAAAGTATGTGACGTAGTCGTACATTCACGAGATGATCATGGTTTTCTTGGGAAAGAGTTGTTAGAAATCTTGCTGTAGGTGTGATATATGTATCGGAGTTATATGGAAAATGATACAGTTGTAATTTTATTGGAACGTTGTGAAAGTTACGATATTTTTTATTTATAAAATGCATAGCTTAGTCGCAAGCTGATGTAAAATTTAGTTTGTTTCTTTACGAAGTTTAAATCATTTCTGTATCGTTTCGAAGAAAAGAAAAAAATAAGTTAAACGAATAAAATGAATAACTGGACGGGGAAAAAATTGTAAAGTAAATTGTAAAAATGTACCGCTTTATGTACTGTACCGTTTGTTATTATTTCTACTAAACGCGTGTTACATTAATTATATGAAGTTAAAATTCAAGAATTATTAATAATTATTAGGAATTCAAATTCAGGAATTATCAACGATTAGTAGGAGCTGAAATAAAAAATTACTAACAATTCTTAGAAATTCAAATTCTTATGTAAAAACTATATAATTTTTAAAAGCCAGTTTTATCAAATAAATATGAAATTTATTTTCATTCTTCGCGTTTATAATAAATTTCCGTGTACTCGAATATGGATTTCTAGTTTCTCCGTAAAAATGGTGTGACGATTAATACTAAAAGGAAAATAACATATTATTCATCGATAAGTCTTACTGGAATACTTTTATCGATGTTTTCCTAATAACGTCGTTACTCACGAGGAATGAGCCTCGACGAAGATAAAAAGATAGACGCCTGTTACAAGAGATAAACCACACGAAGAAAGTGGCCTATAAATTAACCTACACACCACTTTTGGGTTATCGAGATAAACGGGAAAATATGTAATCGCAGATTTACAAGTTTCGAGGCTTCCAAGAAGAAAGAATCGAGTATCGAATACGATTTTGTGCAAGTTACACAAATTAGATAGGTCTTTTTAAATTTATAAAAATACATTACTAAAATATATTTATTCACAATAAATACGCAGCATAAAGTTGCGTAGTTAACGATAAAAAATTCGAAACTACAAAGAGAAAAAGAAAATAATCAATAATTTAAATTTCAATGTTGGGATATATAATTTTTATGAATTTATATAGAAACTTGCTCGTTTCAACGATAACAAAGTAGGTAATAAAAATGCAAATGGTTTCCGTGCAAACAGTGTAGCATTCGTGGTAGCAAAGCATAGTAACTAAAAGAGCTTCGAAAGAATGAGACACAGAAATTTAAACTTCTTTTTTCCTTGTATATCGCGAACAGTTTTGAATTATAGAATATAAAACAACCGAGATTCAAGGGAAAATGTCGCGTAATTATAGATCCCGAAGATTCAAAGCTTCCACGAGAAAACGAGCGAGAGGTCTGAGGTTTCCTTGGTCGAGCTATCAAGTTTTTTCCCTGTATATACAGAAAGTGGAGTTAGGAATACGGGAGCTGCTCTCAAATTCAATTACCGCAGTTACCAGGGAAAACGGGGTAGACGGATACGAGGTAGTAAAGGTAGCGCGCCGGTAGCCAGAGCTCGTAAATGATCTTGAGTTAATCGTCAACCCTGGCTAATTTAATGTACAAGAGATTCCACTCGGTCGTCGTGCTCGGCGTGAATTTCACGAAACCTTAAGGCGCGCTCCTAACGCCCGAATAAATCACCCGATACCGTCTCTTCGTCCGTGAATGGTAGAGAGGTTCGAGGATAATATCCCGTGCGATCGCTTATGCAGATCACGTGTTCAGATTCAGCCAAGTTTTCGACGAGAAATCGTCAACGATTTCCGGTCTCTTCGCTCAATTTTATTATGTCTAATTACAATTATAATTTATTAGGTTGGAAACTATGAAACGGGCGCTTTTTAGTTAGTCTGTGTTCAGCTATGTTCAATTTTTTTACTTTATTTATTGTACGCAAATGTTTTAACACAGCTGTACGATTAGTTCCTAGTTTAGACCCAAATGTTCGACTAGTTGTGCGTGGATCGGATTCCACAGTCGTTCTTAATTCCTCGTTATCAATATGGACCGGTAGTCTTCCTCGAGGCTCATTCACGATACTCAAATTGCCAGAACGAAATTTTTCGAACCAATATCGAGCATTTTTTTTATTGCTGGATCCATCTCCGAATGCCTGATTAATATCTCTTGAAGCTTGAGCCGCGGTATGATTTAATTTAAACTCGTACAAGAATAGTAGACGTAAATCGCGCTTTGTTTCCATCTGGTTTAGGATAAAAATAAAATAAAAATGGGATACAAAGACGAAAAAATTTTAGAAACTGAATAAGAAGAATACCTTTAAGCTATATAAATAAAAATATCGAGTGCACGTTACAATGTGTCTCTCTCAGTCGCAGCTGGACACAGATTAAACAAAAAACGCCCGTTTCATAGTTTCTAACCTAATACCATCGTGTGAATGGTAATAAACTGGTTAGAAAGACATTATAAAGTAGGATATTATAAAAGTTCGCGGTTTAAGGGACCCAAATTTCGTCTCTTGATCAATCTTTGTTGTTAACGCGTTAAACGCTAATCCTTGTGGACTAATGCTGAACTATTCGTTTAGACGTCGTTGGTTATCGAGAATCAACAGTATCAATTTAAAAAAAATATCTTGCAATTCAATAATGGATGTTGGATGACAACCTCGGTACACACGCCGAATCAAGCTAAAACAGATAACTGCGATCACCCTACAGAAACAAATTACTCATTCCAAAGTCGAACAGAAAACCAAAGTCCTTCTGACTCAGATCAAACCCAAAGGCCACCGCTACTGTCTCTACACCACACAGCTTCTGTATATAAGACCCAGTGTATCCATAGAAAAGAGCTTTTTCTCTTTTATCGGGACGTCGACAGCAGACCAATTCTTGCATTATATTAACTCCTAGCGGTCGTATTTATTTAACACGTTAAGAGCCACGGCGGTCCCTGTGGACCGACGCTGAAATTTTCGTTTAGACTTCGCTAGTTTCCAAAAACTGACAAAATCAATTTCAAAAAATAATATCTTTTAATTCATTAATGGGTTCTATTAAATCACATCAAACGAAGATACGACTTTCCTTTGCAAACTTTTACAATTTTCTTCTTAAATTCTTAACTATTTTGCGACCAAATGTTTTCGAATTAGTATCACAGCACAGAACCTAACGGAAAGCCGACCAAAATCGACGTGGCGTTTAACGTGTTAAGTCGCGGGTCTGGTCATTTTCTTTAAGGAAATTTGTGTAATAAAATAATATATAATATTTACATTAAACTATGTTGAAACATAAACTGTAAAGAATCGTTTTGACCTAGTACAGTATACGATCATAGTGATTCTTTACGTTGGTGGCTGAGAGAAGACATACGACCGCAAAGGGCTAAAACACGAAGAATTAAAGTTGTATCCGAGGTTCGAACTGAAGCGTCCGAAATAAATTATTTTTATAAATAAATTTAGTGTCATACGTCTCTATCACATCCAGATCCCAACAATGTTATTAAAATATGTTAAACAAAGATACGACTTTTACAAATTTCTTGTTAAATTCTTCGCTATTTTTCGACCAAATGTCTTCGAATTCTGTATCGTAGCATACGGTTTAATGGAAAGTCTACCAAAATCACCGTAGCGCTTAACGTGTTAAGTACTGCAGTCTGTTGACAGTAATTGGAATTTATAATAGAAACGTTACTGGTGCATTGTCGGCAAAAACATATCAATTTTTATAATACTTCCTTCGCGAGTAGTACACCATATTATTACTTAATATTTAAAATTGTATTTGAGCATCTAAACTAAGGTATTGCACAATTTATTTTTGTTGATGTGTGGTATATAGCTTCTATTTTCATATTTCGAAATGATGATTTCATTCTGTGAAATATCAATTAAAAGTGGTAATTATATTAAAAAATGGCTTCGTGCCTAATTTTGTCCCTTTATGTAGGGCCTAACTTCGTCCTGGAGAATGAACTAAAAATTCGAAATAGTCATCAAATGAAAGCGAAGAAAGTATCCCCTATGCTTTAAGATGTCTATTTTCTATGTGGCAGTTAATTTCCGAACAATGTAAAACTTGTGTAACCTACTATGTACGATTTTGTAGCTCTACAAAAGCCTTACGATGCACGGTGGTAAATCTCACAGAATTTATTTTCCATTCTTTGGTCTGATTTCTGTTACTTTAACCCTTTGCGGTCTTATGTCGAACCAGACTCTACATTTTCATTTTGTTTCATTATTTTTATTTCTGGGATATGAAACATATTCCTTTATATTAAAATTTAATTTAACGAAGAATTTTCTATCCAGATATCTTATTGGTTATGAAAATATGAAAATTCAGCCAAATTATCGACAGTTTTTTAAATTAGAATATCGAAGATGAACCAGTTGGGCTAAAGTGTGGAATGTAGCTCGGACCGCAAAGGGTTAACACGTTGCGTACGGATCACGAGATATCTCGTATACAGTAAACCGAACTTTGTGGCCGGGTTACGAGATATCTCGTTTATAATGTTTTTTCATACGCGCGTATCGGCGACTCAAATAGGAACAAATTATATACGCATCGACCCACCATGCAGACTTTCTAGTAATTTGTAACGGCATACGCGTGAAGCAATAATAGGAAAGACAAGAAGAAATTCACGACAGAAAAGTGTAAAGTCTGTTCGTCCAATGGAAAAAAGGAGCGAAACCAGATATAGTTGCAAATTACGCGAAATACCATTGCACAAAGGAGAAATGCTTCACCAGATATCATACTCTGAAGCATTATTCAAGTTTGTGAAATAAATAATAAACTATCGATTGAATTTTATTTATATAATAAAGAATAGTTAAAATGTAAGAAAAGCCTATATACTAAATAGATGTATAAGAAATGTGTAGTAATATTTAACACGTTAAGCGCCACAGAAATTTTCGTTTAGGCGTCGTTGATTTCCGAAAACTGACAGTATCAATTTCAAAAAATAATATCTTATAATTCATTAACGAGTTCTATTAAATCACATTAACACTAAACCTACCGACGATTAAACTATACCTACTTGTATCAAAGAAATTACAATAATAGATACTTGGAAAAATACACAATGCTAGAGAAACAAATCTTTGACCATATATTTCACGGAAAATCACAAAAAAATATTCAAAAGTGCACCGTTAATAATTTATAAAATTTGGATAAGAAATTACGAAACGGTCATTTGACCGCTTTGGTAGGTTTAGTGTTAAACAAAGTCACCATCTTCCTTTGCAGGCCTTTACAATTTTCTTCTTAAATTCCTAATTATTTTGCGACCAAATGTTTTTTAATTATTATCACAGCGCACAGTTTAAAGGAAAATCGACCAAAATCGGCGCGGCGTTTAACGTGTTAAGAATGCTTTACAAATGAAAAATAAAAAAGTGCATATATGCATTGTACAGAGATCTTTTGGAGATTAAAATATGTGCGTGGCCTGGAAGCGCGTTGAGCGAGAACAGTGCCGTACGCAATGTATTAACAAAGCAATGTTGAGTACAATTTCGGCGAATCTTTGAGCTCGTGTCAGAGGTTGAATTCGCGGCCAAGGATAAGGATGTTACTTTTTGTCGCGGGCACCGCCGGCGTGTTCGTCTTCTTCGTCGTGGCCGATGGAAGAGAGGCTCAGGCAGGGGTAATAAAAAGCTACAAAAAAATCCGAGGCTGCATACCTTACATAGTCGCACGCCTCCACGCGACTCGCGTCGTGCAAGCCGTCGCGGTACTCTGCTCTGTTCCTTTTCTAACGGTCTCAACAGATGGGATGCCTTATCAACCTGCACTTTCAACCTCTCCCTTAAATCTCTATTTAGCGAGCATCTTTGATAAGCTGTGTTTAACCAGCTTTGAGCTTGAGATCATTGCTGTTTAGTGTCCAATTATTATTAGGTTGGTGCACGTGAAATGTCGTTTTCTCAAATAATACTTTAACCATACTTTAACTCAGACGTAGTTTTTTTTTTTAAGAATTATGTATCTAATTTTGATTTATTAAAATAATTTCTGTATGATTTTATGTATATTTTTTTAACGATTAAGTGATTTCATTCCATAGACAGGGTGGATTAACAAATTAAAAAAAAAAATTCTTTTCTTATATTAAAACTTTATATTAAAATATATCAATTAAATTATTAGTTGCCAGTGTGCTACAAATTAAATATTCTATATTTTTATATAAAATTAAATTATAAAATTGAAAGCTTAACATTAGAACTACCGGCGATTGAAATAGACTTATTTGTATCAAAGAAATAAAAATGATAGGTATTTGAAAAAGTATCTATAATAAGGGTAACAATTCTTTGTATATATTAGATTGTCCCAAAAGTTCGTTGTATTAATAAGTATTGGGTGCATAACATTTTTGTTTTACAATATATTATTATTTTATGTGGGATCAATTTTGATTTATCACCGCCCTGCATTTCTCGTTTAATAGATAAATCTGAATATTTATATAAATACTGCGTTAAGAGAAGGGAAAAAACTTTCGAGACAACCTAATATTTTTTTAGAAAAAGTCATAGAAAATCCTCCAAAATATATTTGTAAATTTATAAAATTTTTATACGAAATTACGAACCAGTCAAAATGAGGTAGTTCTAGCGTTAATAACAATTACTATTCTGAATATGCTCGGAGCTAAGAAAGTAAAATAAATATTTTTTGAAGCGAAGATTATTTGGTACAAAACGGGCTATTATATATGACCATAACAATTTTTTTTCTTTTCAGACGTACAGTTATTTCGAAATTGTTCTCTTACTACCATAGTTTTAAAGATATTTAAGGTACTAATTTTCGTTGGTCTACCCTGTATAAATCATCAGTTCTTCGAAGTAATCTTTAACTTTATCTACATTTTTTACAGCGTTCTTATCACATTTGCTATAAATGATTGTATTTAATTTATGATATCTTAGGATATATAGAGTGATACTTTATTATTAACACTTAGCTAAGCCAGTCTGGAAATTTCCCCGTTTTGAAATAAGTCGCTGAATAACCGAATGGAGAAATCTTCCCGTTTTGAAACAAGCCGCTGAACAACCGAATGGAGAAATCTTCCCGTTTTGAAATAAATGGCTGCATGACTTAATTGGGAGATATTTCATCTTTTCTTTAGCAACGCGCAGTCTATCATTTCGTTTCTTATTTCTCTTTTGTCATTTAATGGTACTGAGTTCCAGTTGTGGCAAGCGCGGTTGTCTAAGTTGCTGCATAAGTTCTGTTTTTTTAATTTCTTAGCTAGCGTGAGAGACGCAGCCATTTTCTAGTTTACAAGAGACATTGAAAAATTCAAAAAAGTATATTTTTGTTGAATTATCGTCGAGCAGAAATTACTGGTGGTGTAGACTACGTAAGATATTCTTTCTTTAATTTTTTATAATCGGAATTCTGGTTGCTTGTGGGAATAAAAAGTTATACAGGATTACAATTTCTCAGCTTGATCTAAAATTTAGAAACTAATAATTGATGCCATATGCGGTATATGAAAAAGTATTCCGTCAACGCAGAGAGTTTAACCATTTGACTATCAAAGGCGTGTACAGACGCTTTCTAAATGTTTTTTGACAATAAGTATAACATACTGTGCTACTAAACTGATTTATCTAGGTGGTACTATCGCTAAGCAACTGGCTTTTTTATATTTGCTCTGCGAATAAACATATTTCACACTTGTGTGAACGAAATTTACAATTTCTGTTAATCAGCATAACGTTTTGGGATAATCGGCTGGGATAATCACAGCGACTGATCAATAAATATTGGGCCGTATGTATTAATAATTCCGTGAAAGAGTGCTCGCAGTCAAAGGATTAAAATAAATTTCAAAGATTTAAAAAAAAACCATGCAATTTCCAGGTGGATGAAAAACTGTTATAAATATTGGAAAATACACGATTTAACCAGTTAAGTGTGTTTGACGACTATATCCGTGATGGAGATGTGACAGAATTTTGTGTCACGACGGCTATATCCGTCACGCGTGAAACTTTGTTACAATTTGATATATAAATTGTAATTTTGGCAAAAGCTAAATTATATTCGTAAATCTTAATATTTTTAAAATGTTTAGAGGTCAAGACGAAACAAAACAAAGAAATAAAAATGATAAATAATTCGAGTTGGATTCATAACTTCCGGAGAGCAAACTATACCCGTCATCGCTTGATTATCGCGACACACACCGGTGCGCGCTTTGCAAAGAGATCGCCACAGTTAACTGATTAAAGGGAGTATAATGCATTTTCAAACATCGAATGTTTCAGTATGCTCTGTGACGAACAAAAGTTTTGCAGCAACCTAATAAAATTTCAAGTCCTTGAAAGGGTACAACTTCGGCGTTCTTTCACCATCCACCTTCAAACCCCCCTAAAAGAAAAAAAAAAAAAAAAAAAAAAA
>SMSQ01014216.1:0-26669 GCA_019453375.1 Ctenoplectra terminalis | reverse complement strand
ATTCATTAATTTTTTCCGGGGTTCGTTTTGCGCAATGCGGTCTTGCATTATCGTGTTGCGGAATAACGCCTTTTCTGTTGACAATCGCCGGGCACTTTTCAATTAACTTCAATTTTACGAACGTCCAACGCACTTGGATAAACATCGCAAATGTTTTTAGTAGCAACTGTTGCGTTACTACCCTTGCGAAACTCGAAAAGCATACAATGCCGGATGTGTACCTCTTCTGGTATTTGGCTGGCCATTTTATCCTAAATTGCAAAAAAAATTTAAGATTTAATTATTTACGAGTAAACAAGTCACTCTGATCTTAAAATGTCTTTGGCACAACTTTGAAGTACACGATGAGCTGATAGATGGCAATCGAATATCGACATGCGCAAAAATGACGTTATTTTCCGGTCCCCCTAATATCATGAAATAAAGCCCATACATATTTAACCCAATCCTCGTTTACGATTCGAAATAGTTTCTTTTAGTTTTGCTTTCTACTATGTTCAAAACTTTAAATGTAATTTATAATACAGAGTGTCCCAGAAAAATGCATACACTGTTTAACGGGTCATAGGTGTAATTAATTGAAAATAACGAATGGACCAAAATTAACTTTTGAAAAAAGAAAATTTATTTTAAAATGCTATTGGAAGCATACATTTTATGTAGATTCTTTTGCAGTTTAAATATTAATTATATGTGGATAAAAAGTGAAGTTATAATCATTCAAACTGTGTATACATTTTTTTGGGGACACCCTGTATATATACGGTTTTGCGATAATTGTCAGTACGAGAATAATAATAAGACGATTTATTGTTTTATTTTGAGATATTAATATTAGCGTATCTCTTCCGGTAGTCGAACTATCCCGAACCTAATCCTATAAATTAATATGCACATCTTGTGTGTTTTGTTATATGCATACTTTTTGTTATATTCATTACGTGGAACATGTTCTACTTGCATTTTTTTGTAACGATTAAGTTATTCGTTCATAACATTTTTCTATAGTTTACGGTATATTTCAAATATTTATAGAAAAAAATAAAATTAATGTTTGACAGCAGTAAAAGCAAATAGCTATAACTTGTTTATCATTTCGCAAAAATCTTTCTGATTACTTTTAGTCGGACTAATGGAAACATAGCCTCATGAACAATTTATCACACGTTTCACTCTAGATAAGCGAAACCGTTATTTCCTTCGACGATTTTCGTCTATATTTTGCTCGAGCTCAATATCGCGATCTGTACATAAATTTGTAACATAAAATCGTCCAATAAGGCTTCGATACATATGTTATGGTGACAGGTATGATGATGTCGCGCATAAAAATTTTTATACCTCTTCCTGGTATCGAAGTTAATATCTTGCTCCACAAAAAGGGAGCATAAACGGAAAACAATTTCACGTGCCTGATTTACATTAAGATTGTGTCAAACTATCGATCAAATATAATCTTGATGTACCTACTGCACTCATCTTTTTCCATGAAAAAAATGTATCCATATGTACTTGCGGAACATATGTACAAGGTGAATAATATTTCTCACATTTAGAAACTTATGGAATCCTTATTTTCCAATTATTTTTCAATACTTAATTAGTATCCTCGTAGTTATTACGAAAACAGTTTTTCTTTTTAATTAAGCAACATTGAATAGCAATACATAATCAAAGTCGTATCTTATTATTCAAGAGAAATGTAATGTATTAGTAATTTTAGTATTATATTGATTTATTAATATTTAAATTATTAATATTTAAATTAAATTCTATTATATTTAATAATATTTATAAATATTTTAGTGTCAACAAATGCATAATATCGAAAATTTCACTAAGAATATTACCAGTACTGTAATATTTATTTTCACATAGAATATGACACGCATCATTATTTAGGTACAGTGGAACCTCGAAACCTCGAACTTTAAGGGAAAAAATTTTCAAATTGTACGAGTAGAGGTTTCGACTTACCGAGTTTTCGAATAAGAGAGGTTCAACGAATAAAAATTGGACTTATAGAAATTTTGTACAATGACTTGTGACCGGTTTAGTAAACAAGTTTCAACGTCAGAGAATTCAGTACATCGTCTTCTGTTACAATCTAAATTATGTGATTCGTTTCTTTCTTATTTTTTTAGATCGTCGATAGAGTGTTAATAGGGATGTCATATTTATTAGCAACACCCTTTTTATTTTTTGATCCAGTTTCTACTGTTCCAATTATTTTTATCTTATTAGCCAATATTAATATTTTCACACTTAAGTTTAGAATTCATACTGTTACATTATAATGCGAGGAAAAGAATGAGAAATGACACAACTTTAGTTAATTCTTTCAATCTTTCACAGAGAACTACCTTTTTAATACTAGATTTACGGGGATTAATTGGATCATTTTACGGGTATATTAAACTGTGCTTTTTTTGTAATAACATTAGTTGATTTTATTTGAAATTAATAGGTTTTTATTCGCACAGATTTAGTTAGTACGTTTCTTGCATTTCAATTCTATTTTGAGCGTACATTTTTCACACACATAATTACTGTACTTTAGCATGAAATCAGAAACCCGTCAAATTGACGGGTTCCGTAAATCTAGTGTTAATTAAGACGCGTATACTGTTCATTTCTATAAAAAAATAAATAATTGACGATCCCAAAACCGTTAATATTGGATCGATTTACCGATATATAAAAGTAAACTTCGATTTGAAGAGGTCAGAATTCTTCGGAATTCGAGTTGTAGGTGTAAAAAATAATTCGAGGTAATGAAAGTGTTATTTCAAGTTGCAAGAATTTTTACAGCGGAGCGGAAGGAAATAAAGAAAATTTCTAATAACGAATAAACGTCTTATAGAGGTTTTCGAGTTATCCAGGTTCCGCTGTATGTCACTCGTTCATTATCCCTCTATAGTCCGAATTTTGTCTGCTTATTGAAAAAAAAAATTACGATTGATTACAGTTTTTCATTTTGATTTGAAAATATTTTAACTAATAATTACTGTAGATGGATCGTGGTTACGTGTTACTGCAATTCCACGCGTATGAAAAAATAAATCAAACTAATGTTAATCGAATAATGTTATTGCAAAATATCGCAAATACGTAATTCATGGATCAGTTCATTCATTAGATCAGTATCCATGTAATAGTTTAATTTATTTATTATTATATAACTGTGTTACTATTTCGAAGTAAAAAAAAGCTATGTTAACCCTCTATAGCCTGAATTTTGTCTGCTTGTTAGAGAAAAAATTACGATTGATTACAGTTTTTCACTTTGATTTGAAAAACTTTTAACTAATAATTACTGTAGATGGATCGTGGTGTCGCTACAGTAATACAGTAATCAAATTTAATAGTGCAGTGATAACTAAACAAAATTAATTTTTTCAAACATAGATACATCAGTTTGTAACTTTTAAGTCACACGGTCCCATAGTGGGTTAACACTAGAACTACCGATGATTAAAGTATACCTAGTTCAACCAAAGAATTCCAAATAATAACAATTTGAAAAAAACGTAAAATGCAAGGGAAATAAATCTTTATTTATATCCGTTACAGAAAAGCACAATAAATTCTTTAAAATGCATCGCTGTAAATTTATAGAATTCATATGAGAAATTGCAAACCAGTCAGTTTAACTTCGGTAGTTCCAGTGTTAATCGCATAAAATAGCCAAACATTTACTCGTGTACTTATTTATTTAGGTTGTATACACTGTATCATTCGTAGCGGAGTTTCTCATTCGACCAGCCACGGAAACTTTTCATTTAACAAGAATGCCGTGCGACATGGTTAAAGTCCACCTAACGGTTCTCCAAACAAAATACACCGCTCGGTAAAACTCCCGGTTCTCCTATCGAGCTCGAAAATTTCCCTCCAAGAATCCCAGTGTCCCAGGTCGTTTAGTGTTCGATCGCACGGTCAGGCGAGTTTCTGCCACATGTACACGAGCGAACGTGCGCCGCGGTAGACCAAGGGTGGTGGGTGAAGGGTAGTTCGTAGGGTTAGAAAGAGGAGCGAGAGGATACAAGGGGGGCAGGTTTGATCACGCGACGACGACGACGAGGACGACGACGACGACGAAGACCCAAGGTTATTGACATCTCCTCTGTGTGTAGTTCATAGTACACACCGTACAGTCCGCTGCCTCTGTTCGGTTCTTTGTCTTCCGTTCATCGGCGTCTCTGTTTCTACGAAAGCCTTGAAGCGTGGACTCGACGGTCAAAAAAGAAGAAAAAAGTGTAGTTTTCGCACGATGCGTCGGAGATCGCAAGGCGAGCCAAGATTCCTTGCTCCTCCGCATTGAAGTGCAGCGAGCAGAGAGAAGCCTTTTCGCCACGAGCACCGCGCTGCTTCACTTCGCTACGTTAGGCCCTTTAATTACGCGGCCACTAATTGGCAATTTATTCATCGGCACCGAGATGGTATTACGGTCCTCTGTCGGCGTTGCGTCACGCGCTTGCGACGTGTATTAGCAAGTGTCGGCGTCGCTTGGGAACTTTCAAATGAATAATCGTTGTCCCGTTACCGTGTTTCTGTTTGCTTGTACACCGATGATAACGTTTTCACCGGTGTCTCTTCATTTTCTTCCCTGTTTTCATCGGCGTTTTGCATTTATAAATGCTCGATAACAGCTGGATCAGGCTTGTCCCAGTTTTTGTCGTTAGTGTTATTCTTTAAAATTTTTTTAACGTTCTTGCATCAAGAATGAGAGAAATAACAATTCTAATGCAATTGCTACAGCAACGTTTTTGAAATTGTTTTTGCTTAACCGACCTTCATTTCCAATGTTCTAGAAATTGTATTTAGATACGAGAAGGTGTTGTGCAAACACATTGTAGAGAAACGTAATGCTTACCTGTAATTTGTTTGAATCGTTTAAAATATTAAGAAACATAAAGTACTAGACTGAAACGATACTCTAAGTTCCAGACTTTAAGTTTTCAAAATTAATCAATTAACACTAGAATTACCGGCGATTAAAGTCGACTTATTAGTATTAAAGAAATAAAAATGACAAGTATTTGAAAAAGTATCTATAATAAGAGTAACAATTCTTTGTATATATTATTTACAAAAAGTCATAAAAAAATGAAGATCAAAAATACATCGTAAATTCATAAAATTTCTATAAGAAATTATGAACTAGTCATTTTGACCATAAACCAAACGTTTGACTGTTCGAAAGAAAATTAGTTTTGATTAACGTAAATGACAAGAATCCTAATCCAAGTTGACAATTTACTTCGTTATTACTCAATATCTTTTCAGAACAGATTCCCATTTCCAGCCGACTGCTCCAAAAACGCTTAATCTCATTTATCGCGTTCGCTATCGAGTTTCCATCGTCGTGAGCTAATAAATCCAACCAACCCAGTGTTTTTATCCAGATTATACCCCGATTTATGCAAATTTGCCTCCCTATTCGTCGAGTTACGCGGAGGTCATCGATGAAAGGCAGCGTGGGTACGGCTGTCTGGCCCGGAAGGTGCGTTAAAATGGCGTTTGAATGAACGCAAGGTGTCAGGGGAGAGTAGTACATTGTCCACGGACTATGGAAGCGATCGAACGTCGGCCTGTTCGATTCACTGGGGAACGAGACTTTAATTCACCGTAAATGAAATGTCTTTCTATTCGACATTGTGGTTATACAGATCACTGCAAACGCGTTTCACGAGCATTTTCAACCCCTCCGCGCACTCGCACGCTTCAATGNTACATTTTCATTTAAAAAAAGTATCCGGACACTTGCTTATTTTATTACGATAGAATATTACGATAGAATAAAATTGAATATTGTGAATAAATTACTGAACTAATGCGCAATAAAAATTACATTAAAATCTATAAATGTAAAATCTTATGAAACTGTTTTGTTATTTAAAAAATTCTTTACATTTGGGTTATTTAATCGCTAACCTATGGATTAAATAATGACGTTCTTCCACCATAGTTAATTCAAGCAACGATCTATGAATTGTGTGTTTAATTTTAAAACAGTATTGGCAAATTTTGATTAGCAGATAATTTCAATTTACATCGTGTCGATTCCTTAAGAAGGTAGTAAGTATTACTTTCAGTCATTAAATTGTCATTAATTTACATGTTTTAGTAACATTTATGTAGCATCGCTAGAAACTGATAAAATTAACAAATTTATTAGTGTCCGGATATTTATGAGCGGTAGTGTAACTCACAAAAAATTGTACTTTCCTTCTTAACTCTTTGCGGCACAGGATATCAGATAATAAAATAGACCCGTGTTGCATAGAAATTTTATCGCGTTTTAAATGGAACAAAATTGGTATATTTTTACTAATAAAGGAATCACATAATGTAAAAACAAAAAAATAATAATAATTTAATCGAATTTATTGGTATAGGGTGAGACTCAAAAAGTCCCACCGTGCCACATGGGTTCATAAATGGTACTTATTAAAGCACATTCTTTTCCCTAAGTCGAGGTGGGACTAAAAATGTTCCACCCTGCATTACGGTGCATCAAAAAGGTGGGACACTTTTAATCTCAGCGTGCTCCAAAGAGTTAACCCTCTATGGGCCGAATTTTGTCTGCTTATTGAACAAAAAATTACGATTGGTTACAGTTTTTCACTTTGATTTGAAAATGTTTTAACTAATAATTACTGTAGATGGATCGTGGTGCCGCTACAGTAATACAGTAATCAAATTTAATAGTGCAGTGATAACTAAACAAAATTAATTTTTTAAAATATAGATACATCAGTTTGTAACTTTTAAGTCACACGGGCCCATAAAGAGTTAACCATCTCACTTCCCTCACTTTTAATAAATTAACAAATACCGCATATAAAATACATTGCGACAAAAAAATACCAACTTCTCTGTTAAACAATCTGATCGTAATACTCAAATCGAATCACGCAAAATAAGAAACAAAAATAGCAAGGTAGCGCGAAGAATTTAAAAAATGCATGGTTATCGAGGAGAAAATTCCGTATTCCGCAACCTGACGCCAGCTCACGCCTGGCGAATGTCGTTATTTGGAAGTGCAAAAGCAACGGTGCAAGTGTGCCACGCAGTACGGCCCAAGGCATTCCTACGTGACTGAAATTTCGTTTGTACGTGTCGAAGCCCTCTTTCGTGGGGTGTTCCGTGTGTTCCGCGTGTCCTCGGGGAGCCGACAACCCCTGTCGCAGAACTCATCCGACCATAACTCTTTACTTTTTGGAGCACACATGCCGACTCTGCCGGCTGCCAGATCCTGTGAGCGCGATTATCACCGATTGTCATTGGGCCCGCACCATGAAACGAACTGTCACGTGTTCGTTTTCACAGGCCGTCGCACCTGGCATTGGGTTTATGCAAAAAATCTATGGTGTTATAAATTGTAGTCCTTTATTGCATTACGGTGTCGAGAACACGAAGATATTTGTAGACGCTTAGTTGTTGTGTTTTGAAATTTTCGGTTTTATTGAAACTTTTTTTTAACGGTGCTTTGCGATTAAGTAGTTTAATACGCACCGGGGTTGGAAGTTTAAGTGGATGCAATGTATCTGTTTTGAAGGGAAGCACGGAGGCTGGTACTAAACCTCGAATCTAATCTTGTATTCATATGCAAAGTAAACCTTACGCGTATAAAAGTGTTTTTAAAGCGGTATGGGTTTATAGTGTGTAAGTATAAACTTCGTCGTCCATCTTGAATACTGAAACTTTGGGGTGGTTTCAACGGGAAAGTATGTTAATCATTATGCATTTATCGTACTTCGTAACTCATAGTAAGATAGGATTATTTATCTGCGAAAAACGAGGAGAAAAAGTCAGAAATTGAACAAATAAGTATACGAGCAAACTAAAATTAATTAAGTACTTTTTAAATAAATTTTTGAAGAATTTTTGAACACATTGATTCATTAGCGCATTTATATTAACACATCTTAAGCGGGTGTTCGTCAAACTCTCACCATATAGCGAGCGATTTTTTGCAATTCGCGCGCAAAATTACTTGTGCATAAAATAGCTATAATTTTTGTACTGTGGGTTATTTTTTAATAAAACTTTCACATTCTTCTTAAAAATTAATTTCTTTATTCACTTTATAAAAATAAAAATACTTTCTCAAAAATCGAAAATGAAAGAAAATAAAAAATTTTAACAATTCTTGATCGTCACATTCTATTCCATCGTGGTCCATTTTTAGGGATTTACTGTAAAAGAGAAAGTCAAGTTATTGAAAAAAAATCACTTTGTCGTAAAAAAAACCCACCGATAATTCGTAGAAAACGAGTTTTGTCGTCTCCCGCGCTTTAATAACAATATACACAAACCGAGTTTAGTCGTTTCCCGCTTAAGATGTGTTAAAACAGGTATAAAGTAAGTTTTAAACATTAAAAATTTATTATTGTACCTTGTTTTGAAATCGAAGTACCTTTAAAAAAATAATGTGAAGTAGTTAAGGAGAACAGAAAAATGATAAAATAATGTTAATTATCATTTTAAAAGAAGCTATTAGCCGAATTTGATATTATATCGTAAATAATATTAAAATATATTTAAATTCTTTGAAAAAATTATATCTTGGTTTCGATTAATCTAAAAAATTAAGAAATTCACTTGGTGAACGTTAAACAGCGATCAATATTAATTCAATATAATACCGCAATGAATTCCAAGTACCCTAAGCAATCATTCCTGTGCCATACATAATCTTCGGTACCGAATAAAAATTTCAATAACCATCACATCACGCTGAAACGACGCTTAGCTAGATCAAACAGGGAGCGCGCAATATTTTACACGCCAACATCTACGGAATGACTTGGAAACACTATAATCTTGCACGTAAGTAGGTACACAATCAACACACATCGATGTAAACGTTATTACACGGACACAACGACGTTGTCGCAAATAATCGTTCTCAAGCATCGCCGTCCTTCGAATTCCAACGAAAACACGATCATCGACCATCAAGCGTGGAGGGCAGAATTCGTTCCAGTCGTAAGAACGTGCCACTGCCGCGTAAGTATTCCGTTCACGATGAACCTTTCGCCATGCGGTGCACCACATGTCGGAACCCCTTCAAAAGCCTCGCCATGTCCGATATCTAAACTGATGGTTACCGCGCGTCGATATCGATAACCTCCACCGGTTGCGCGTGCAATTTTCATTTCGACCTCGCTTCGACCCTTTTCGACCAGTGTATGCTTTACGTTCCCGACCCTTGGGGATCGGGCATGTAGGTCAAATGTACTAAAAACATCGGGTAGGTAGGTACTCCATTATGCCAAAATGTTCGAGTGGCTGACTGTGACTTGTAATCAAATTGTAAAGCACTGCGCCGGTCATAATAATTTGGGGTGATATTCCAGGATCATTTTGTGACGAACGTTGCGCAGACACTGGTAGCTTTTTTCGGTGAGGAATAACTCTTCGATATTCTCTTCAACGTTCTTTTATTGATGTGGTCGTTATTTTAATCTACGATATTTGGGTATTTTTCGACCCGGTACCGTTTTCATTTTTCATTCCAGTTTTCTATGTTAAGACAAATATAAAGATTTTGTTATTAGTATGCACATCTTTTCGTTTCGAGTTTATGTCGTAGCTTCATTTTTTTTTAATTATAAAGGTTTTCTTTAAGAAATTAAAGCATGAGTGTATTGCAGATATTTCGGAAACTGTAGCGGGGTTAAATATTAATTTAATAAAAGTAAAAAAATTATTTTCTAATTAATTGTAAGAAAGAATAAGATATTGTTACAATTTAAATATATCCGTATTTTGTTAGTAAATTTAGTTTACCATAAAATCTCGAAAACCCGAAGCGAGTACTTAAGGGTTGCTGATACAGATAATATTATTTCTTTTTTTTTAACACTAGATTTACGGGGGATTAATTGGACCATTTTACGGATAAATTGAACTGTGCTTTTTTTGTGATAACATTAGTTCATTTTATTTGAAATTAATAGATTTTTATTCGCACAGATTTAGTTGGTACGTTTCTTGCATTTAAATTCTATTTTGAGCGTACATTTTTCACCCGCATAATTACTACACTTCAACATGAAATCAGAAATCCGTCAAATTGACGGGTTCCGTAAAGCTAGTCTTAATGAATGGATGAATCAATTAGTTGAACAAGGTATTGTTTTTTGTACATTTAGTGCAAAGTATATAGGTATTTGGTGATTGTATGTAGAGGATAAAAATTTCATTAAGTAAGGAGGATATGAAATAGTTCATTTTTTTTTATGAGTTACTAATATATTTTTATTTATTGAATAATTCATTCTAATACTATTATATGGATGATTTTTTGTTCAAACAAAATTTTGTATAACGCTATTGTTATTTATTATATCTTATAAACAGTGATATTATTCATGACATAATGATTTTCTCCAAGATGCAAGCAATTTACAATTTCCTATTCAAAATGTAGATTTTATTTGAAATTTGTATTATTATTTAACAAAAGAATGGTTTATGTATTATATCAATGTTCGACAACCTATAAAATTTTATTGGCTTGTTTTAAACGCACCATTGTTCATATAAATTTATATCGTTAAAATTAAAGTTAAATCTAGCGTTTGAATAAAAGTTACGTTTACATTTTTAAGGTACAACTAATATCTGTTAATATTCATTTTATTCATTATTAAAACAGAGTATACTCTGTATTTAGTTACAGTATATTACAATATAGAGATTGAAACTCTAATAACGTTTTTTCTCTGCCAGAATTTTCTAGAAAATTAAAAAAACTTTTCGGATAGCTTATAGTAAATTTCTCATACCCCTGGGAGAAACTCCTTAACGAACTAAATATTTCCGTACACCGCTGGAAAAATTTTCTAACGAACTAAAGCGTACAATGTATTCAACCAGAACAAGTTTCTAACACAATTAAGGAACTCTGTTTCAGCGGAAAAATTTTTTCAACCGGCTCGAAATTTTCATATGTACACTATTGGAAAGAACAATTTCTGTGAAAGTTTTCCAACCCTTTCAGTATTTATATAGGCTCACATAGTTTATGTATTCAGATTTTTATTTTTAATCAAACTTCATAAAGTCGTGAAAATTTAATTTTTAAATTAAAAAATTAATAAATTTAAATTATTCTATGAACTTGTTGGTAAAAAAAAATACTATTTTATGAACAACTTTTTTTCAACATTACTCTGTTTTTTAACGTACTTTATAACTGTATTTTTACAACATTTCTTATACTCTGAGGTATGTTAACACACGTGTTTTATTTTGAATTTTCCTCTTTTATGAAAATACCCAATGTACTCAGATATTTTTATTAAAAATTTTCCTTTTTTATAAAAATACTCAATTTACTCAGATATTTTTATTTAGAATTTTCCTTTTTTATGAAAATACCCAATTCACTCAGATATTTTTATTTTGAATTTTTCTCTTTTATGAAAATACCCAATTTACTCAGATATTTTTATTTTGAATTTTCTTCTTTTATGAAAATACCTAATTCACTCAGATATTTTTATTTTGAATTTTTCTCTTTTATGAAAATATCTAATTTACTCGAATATTTTTGTTTTGAATTTTCCTCTTTTATGAAAATACCCAATTTGCTCAGATATTTTTATTATTCTTACAAATCGGAGCTAATTATTAACAAAATTTAACAAACCAACAGATAAAAATTCCCAAATCGAAAACTCTAATTTTAACGATACTTTATATTATATTACACTGAAATATAAAAAAAGTATACAAAGAGGAGTAAACCAAAATCATACAAATCTTATAGAAAATCAATAAATCTGTCTGAAACTACAATACCTTAAAGCTTCGCGTTTTCTAAGAAGAGAAGCCTCTTCAAACATTCACTGAAAGGTATTAATCCAATCATTCGCAAGGTTGAACTGTGTTAATCGATTCTGCAACCGCGAGGCAAGTGCGACAAAGTGCATTGGACTCTGATGCGCATTTATCGCGGCCGTATGGAAAAACACACGACAGAAACGTGCACCCTTAATTATTGTGTAACTATCGAGCACGTTCGCGGACAATGGGGGCCTCGAAACAGCATAAAGGCGTGCTCGACAGAACGGCCCTTGACGGATGTTCGATCGTGCATCCTGCGAACGGGAACAGAAAAAAAAAAGAAAAATATGAAAGAAGGAGAGAAAGAGAGGTGCATTATCCGTGCAAAGACCGGAACGGATACGAACGTTCTACGGGGCAGACTATAAATGTATCGCACTTGAGCATAATGCGAAATCGTGCAGGTAACGAAACGCGAACAGATGTTGGATAGTTCTTTGAAGCGCTGTCTTTGAAACGTCGATCGTATTGTCGCTCGGAAATAATGTCTGTTGTGGTTTGGCAGCGAGCGCGCGCTCCCTATGAAAGGGACTTAAATTGCGGGTGAATGGACGCGAAATTATGCCGGCTGTTTTTGTTTCACTGGAACGTCAATCTTACATGTTTTCCTGCATTGGATGGTCCCGGTTGAATTTTCGTACGTTCATGGGAATGACTTGGATTATTAAGACGCGATGGTTATCGACGGTATTTAACCCTCTATAGCTCGAATTTTTTTTGCTGGATAAATTACTGAGCTAGTATGCAATCAAAATTACATTAAAATCTATAAGTATGAAATTTTATGCAACTGTTTTGATATCTGAGAAGTTCTTTATATTTGGGTTATTTAATTTCTAACCTATAGATTAAACAATAACATTCTTTTATCATAATTAATTCAAGCAGTGTCCTTTCACGAATCGTGTAATTAATTTTAACACACTATTGGCTAATTTTTAGTAACAGATAATTTCAATTTACAATATGTCGATTCCTTAAAAATTGGAAAGGAAGAATAAGAGACAAGAAGTACATTTTCATTTAAAAAAGTATCCGTACACTTGCTTATTTTTACAGAAATGTACTTCATGATTTTGTTATTTAATTGTTATTATTACAGCAATATATAGAAGAATATTACGATAGAATAAAATTGAGTATTGTGAATAAATTACTGAACTAATGTGCAATAAAAATTACATTAAAATCTATAAGTGTAAAATCTTATGAAACCGTTTTGTTATTTAAAAAATTCTTATATATTTGGGTTATTTAATCGCTAACCTATTGATTAAATAATGACGTTTTTCCAACATAGTTAATTCAAACAGTGTCTTTTTACAAATCGTGTATTTAATTTTAATACATTATTTGCAAATTTTAATTAATAGATAATTTCAATTTACAATGCGTCGATTCCTTAAGAAGGTAGTAAATATTATTTTCAGTCATTAAATTGTCATTAATTTACATATTTTAGTAACGTTTATGTATCATCGCTAGAAATTGATCAAGTTGACAAATTTATCAGTGTTCGGATATTTATGAGCGGTAGTGTAACTCATAAAAAATTGTACTTTCCTTCTTAACTCTTTGCGGCACAGGATTTCAGATAATAAAATAGACCCGTGTTGCATAGAAATTTTATCGCGTTTTAAATGGAACAAAATTGGTATATTTTTACTAATAAAGGAATCACATAATGTAAAAACAAAAAAATAATAATAATTTAATTGAATTTGTTGCTATAAGGTGAGACTGAAATAGTCCCACCGTGCCACATGGGTTCATGAATGGTACTTATTAAAGCACATCCTTTTCCCTAAGTCGAGGTGGGACTAAAAATGTTCCACCCTGCATTACGGTGCATCAAAAAGGTGGGACAGTTTTAATCTCAGCGTGCTCGAAAGATCTAACCCTCTATGGGTCGAATTTTGTCTGCTTATCGGAGAAACAATTACGATTGATTACAGTTTTTTACTTTGATTTAATAATGTTGTAATTAATAATTAACAAGCCATTTTGACCACTTTGGTAGTTCTAGAGTTAATAAACCTTACAGGAAAAGATTGTTCAAGAAGTGATCAATAATAATTTATTATTTCTCGGAATCTACACATTATTTTACAAATCCTTACATTTAGTATATTCAATAATTTCTTAGAAATTACTATAAAGAGTTTCGTTAAATTTTTTTATCATTTTTATTCACTAGATTTAATTTAAATGCACTAGAGACAAATCTTTAACTATATATTTTACAGAAAATCACAAAGAATACTCAAAAATGCAGCCTTAATAATTTATAAAATTTGGGTAAAAAATTACGAATCGGTCATCGAAGAAATTATAATAATAGATACTTGGAAAAATTCATAATGCACCAGAAACAAATCTTTAACCATATATTTTACAGAAAATCACAGAAAATACTCAAAAGTGCACCCTTAATAATTTATAAAATTTGGGTAAGAAATTACGAACCGGTTATTTGACCGCTTTGGTAGCTTCAATGTTAACAAGAAAACGTAAAAAGATACAAAATATTATAACTTAATGCTATATTATATTTAATTAATATACTATATTTAATCGTCGGTAGGTTTAGTGTTAATAAGTTCAATGATTGCTGTTTATTTCTCGAAATGTATTTCAATTTAATTAATACAGAATCGAATGCAAAAAAAAAATTGTTGGAGATATCGTTCTTATTACAATATTTCAAATTTATGGAATGTATATAGACTTTTGTGATTGACTGTATACGTACATATTCTAGTTATGATTTTTGTAAGTATACGACGTAAGACCATATCTATTATAAAAAGCAATCTACTCCAATAGTACTTGTGAAAGTACTGCGTTCAACATTATTTGTGAACCCAACTTTCGTTCAACTTTTCTAAAACAGGTTTATTCAAAATATTTTTATAATCAAATTTAAGTATGTAAATACTTAATAAATACATAATAAATACTTAATAAAGCATATAAATCAAATCAAATCGTATTATTTCATAAAATGATTCAGTTTTGTATTAATGCATATCATTAACTTGGTTGAATATCTCAGATTTAGTGACAGAAAGAAACAATATCGTTGTTACAATTATAAACAGTGTTATTCTTTTAAGTTCTGGCACAAAAAGTTTATTGCAAATGAAACAAGCATTTTCAGGCATACGAAAGAAGCGATTTGATTCAAAATTTATAGCTATGGACATAAACATACGAGAACATAAATTTCTTCAATGTGAAATTCGATATTCTTGGTTTTTAGTAACATCTTTTAAAAAAAAAAAAAAGAAAAAGAATGCTCATAGTGTGAGAAATGCGCATGTCAGTTCGAACATCCTGCTAGTCAGACCTGAAGCATCTATAATTAGTTTTTAGAGCGTCATAAATAAGGACATGAATTACGAGGAGTGGAGAGGCTTCGATAGTATTGTTACTGTTCTCAAACCATTTGCCAGTGTTTATTTCCTCGAGGAAAAAGCTTGCAATAACATAGACACTTCGCAGGAAGTCCATTACTCTGAAAAAAGAATTCACTCTAAAATATCAATCTTAAATAAATGCAAGATAATCGAATGTGCAAATGCGATAGTTCAGTTATTACTATAACTTGCGACGCATATTAATCACATGCTTACCTGTTTTAAGCGAAGCTTTTAGTAACACTCTTTAAAATATTGATTTATTATTTTTAGTAGATTTAGATATCTCTTCTTCACTGATCTTTTTCCATAGACATTGTATTAATTTAATTTTGAAATTTTAAGATAGTACAATAGTTGTTAAAATTTATTTTCATAAAAGTACTGTTATACAATATCGAACATGTTCTTTGAGATTCATTGCATTCTTTGCATTGTTAAAATGTAGAAATCTTGAAGGTTTTGCATTTTTGAAAATTCTATTGTAATGTTCATCGAATATTTGGTACATAAATATAAATATTTAATAAATATTTGATTGCATACATATTAATACTTTTTACATCTGCGATTTCTGTTGTACGAAATAAATAATGAAAGGTCGTTAACATTTTTTGTTTTAATAATATGTAGTATGTAATTCACATTTTTTTTTTTTTTTATAAATTCATTATTATACGGTTAGTTCCAACGAAGCTTTCATGTACAAAAATCAGTTCTAATTGTAAGAAAAAAGTTTCTAAGCAATCCTCAGACTGAAATTATTTTTATAAAAGATTAAATATATCTTTAACACTAAAACTACCAAAGCGGTCAAAATGGCCGGTTTGTAATTTCTCATAGAAATTCTATAAATTTACAACGATTCATTTTGGGGAATTTTTCGCGATTTTCTGTGAAAAATATAGGTGAAGATTATCATTCTTACGTTAGATATTTTTCAGAATACCTATCATTTTTATTTCTTTGGATACAAATAGGTGTACGTTAATCGTCGGTAGGTTTAGTGTTAAAATTATTTCTCTTTATTCCAAGTATTCTAATAAAATTATTCCAATTTAAAAAATGAATTACCGAGACCCTTTTTTCATAAACTATTTTAAGTTGGAAGAAAAACACTGTTTTTTCTCAATGTAAATCAGATTTTATGAAAGTAAAAAATACTTTTGGGTTTAAATGTTATTTATTAAATACGTAATCGAAGATTTTAAAGTTTCAACGTGGGTCGCGCCTGACGATGACATCGGATCCCCACCATTTGCGCTGCGAGGGTTACGGCCAAATACAATTTATAAAAATCTCTGCAGCTCAGTCAGTCTATTTAAAGATACAAGAATGAAATTTATATGACATGCTATATATTAGCATTTATACACTACCGCAAAAAAGTATCCGAACACTTGCTTATTTTTGACAGAATGTAATTTATGATTTTGTTATTTAATTATTATTGTTACAGCTACGTGTAGTAGAATATTATGATAGGATAAAATTGAATATTGTGAATAAATTGCTAAATTAATATGCAATAAAAATTACATTAAGCTCTATAATATCAATAAAATCTATAAATCTGTTTTGTTATTTTTCAAATCTTTTATAATTGGGTTATTTAATCGCTAACCTATGGATTAAATAATGACGTTGTCCTACCATTGCTAATTCAAGCAATGATCTACGAATTGTGTATTTAATTTTAAATACATATATACATAATAATAATTCTATTACATATATGTAGGATTGAATGTAATAAGGGTTGCCAGAATGATCAGGAAATGCGCGCTTACAGGGAAAATAAAGTTTAATATAATGTACAGGCAACGAATGATACGGACGACGTGGTCTCGCTTTCCAATCGTTCTAGTGATCGCGTTTCCGACTGCCTTCGCCCTTTTTCCGACACCTTCCTCTATCGGTCGTCGTCGTCGGTCTCCTCCTTGCACCCCCCCGTTCACCGTCTACGCACTCCTCACGCACGCTTCCTTTGTTCCCTCATATATATTTTTGTTTAATTTAATACATGTTGGGTTGGAAATAAATTGTACCTGATTTTGAATGAAAGTAAAGGATTATGATTGATATGCTGTTAAGATTGTAATTTTGTTTTTTAGTTTGAATTAACCCTTTGCCTTATAACCACAGGTCACACTCGTGGCACCGATTCTGGTTAAAATACAATAAAAAGACACAATATTTATGGTAAAGTTCAATTTTAACTTTAACTGTAATTTAAATTTAGAAGATTGAAAATTAGCAAATACAAAATACATGTAATATTTCAATACTTTGTGTTTGACGGAGTGTGAAAGACGTGAATAACTATTGGTAATATGCATGAAGATTGAAGAAATGGTAAGCCAAGGGGTTGATTAGAATTAATAAATTAGAAATAAATAGAATTGATCTCTTCTTCTCATTAAGGTGTTAAATAAAGCATTGAATTATAAGTAAGTAATAATTCTATTATATTTTTGTTTAATTTAATACATGTTGGGTTGGAAATAAATTGTACCTAATTTTGGATGAAAGTAAAAGATTATGATTGATATGGTGTGAAGATTGTAGAACATTTTTTAGTTTGAATTAATTACAATTAATAAATTAGAAATGAATAGAATTAATCTCTTTTCATTAAAGTGTTAAATAAAGCATTGGATTACAGTTGTGCAGTTTTAATTATGTTTTTTCTTGTGGTTTATGTAAATAACGGTGGTTCGTTAGCTCTAGGAAAAAAAACTCTGCATAAATTATACGCAGATACTTGCATTTACCATTCTTTTTTTATATCAATTTTCTATGTGCAGTATATCATTCAGTTATCCTTCTAGAAAAAAAAATTGGAAAGGAAGAATAAGAAACAAGAAGTACATTTTCATTTAAAAAAAGTATCCGGACACTTGCTTATTTTATTACGATAGAATATTACGATAGAATAAAATTGAATATTGTGAATAAATTACTGAACTAGTGCGCAATAAAAATTACATTAAAATCTATAAATGTAAAATCTTATGAAACTGTTTTGTTATTTAAAAAATTCTTTACATTTGGGTTATTTAATCGCTAACCTATGGATTAAATAATGACGTTCTTCCACCATAGTTAATTCAAGCAACGATCTATGAATTGTGTGTTTAATTTTAAAACAGTATTGGCAAATTTTTATTAACAGATTATTTCAATTTACAACGTGTCGATTCCTTAAGAAGGTAGTAAATATTATTTTCAGTCATTAAATTGTCATTAATTTACATATTTTAGTAACATTTATGTACCGTCGCTAGAATTTGATCAAGTTGACAAATTTATCAATGTCCGGATATTTATGAGCGGTAGCTCGCAAAAAATTGTACTTTCCTTCTTAATCAACTAACTTTCCTCACTTTTAATAAATTAACAAATACCGCATATAAAATACATTGCAACAAAAAATTCCAATTTCTCTGTTAAACATTCTGAACGCAATACTCAATCGATTATTTTTAAAATTAATTAATTTTAAAACACTATTGGTAAATTTTGATTAACAGATAATTTCAATTTACAATGCGTCGATTCTTTGAGAAGGTAGTAAATATTATTTTCAGTTGTTAAATTGCCTTTAATTTAGATGTTTTAGCAACATTTATGTACCATCACTGGAAATTGATCAAATTAACAAAATCAGTGTCCGGATACTTACGAGCGGTAGTGCACGTATATTTAAAGCCGCGGAGAATAGGATAAAGGATTGCAAGCAAAAGGGGTCTCACTAGCCTGAGGTCTTTACTGCACCCAACCGTGCAATTATATTAATTCCTTCAACGGAAACGTTAAACCCAGAAGTTGAAACTAATTTCTACTAAAGCAGAAAGGTGTTAACGCGCTTTTCCTTACCGGCATAGTTCCACAGTAATTTACATTTCTATCTTGTCTTGTTACGAAACCTTCGAGTTAATCGCTTTACGTTTTAATTCCGCCGTTTCACAATAATTTATAATTTATAGCTGAAGATCATGGACGAATATTCCAGGAAACGGGAAAAGTGTTCGAAGATCTCAAGTATATGTTATTAATATAGTAACAAAAGGTCATAAAACGTTATTTCTTTTGCGTACTTCTGATCGTCTTATCGCGAAGGGAAACGGGAACATTCGAATTACTAGATTATGCTCGAAATATATGGTTATTACTCACGGTCGTTACTGTGACCGACAATTAGCCAAGCACTTTGCCAAGATCGTTTATAATTTTTAATAGGAATAAAGCTTGGGATAAAAGCTCAGTAGAGTTAGTATAAAAGTAGAATTATTGTGAAAATTATCTCGATTGGTGTTACGCGTATAATTAGTGTTTATATTTTATAGATGTAGGTATATATGTAGGAATAGTAGTGTATATTGAAGTGCTTTTACAGTGGTTGACTTAACCCTCTATAGCCCGAATTTTGTCTGCTTATCGGAGAAAAAATTACGATCGATTACAGTTTTTCACTTTGATTTGAAAAACTTTTAACTAATAATTACTGTAGATGGATCGTGGTGTCGCTACAGTAATACAGTAATCAAATTTAATAGTGCAGTGATAGCTAAACGCAATTAATTTTTTAAAACATAGATACATAAATTTGTTACTTTTAAGTCACACGGTTCCATAGAGGGTTAAACTCTAACTAAAACTATGTCTATTATTTTCCGGCTAAAGGCCGAACCAATTGGAAACGAGGTCCCATTGTATCGGTGCGGCCGAAAACTTAAGACCTAGGTTTTGTTATTTACATATATGATGTACAATAATTTTGATAAATCGTATCTATTACTGTGCTGCTAAAATTGAATATTTCGAAGAAACGTAGTTTTAAAATAATTAAATTTCTAAATGAAATTAAAAATAATCAATTAGGTTTCTCTGCGTTGAAATTACTTCTTGCTATTAATTATATCTTTATTTTAAAGATATGAAGATCATTATAATACTTACACGT
Source organism: Ctenoplectra terminalis (assembly GCA_019453375.1). Lineage (NCBI taxonomy): Eukaryota > Metazoa > Arthropoda > Insecta > Hymenoptera > Apidae > Ctenoplectra > Ctenoplectra terminalis. Next base: position 6,422 of record SMSQ01014216.1, on the reverse strand, counting down.
TTAAATAAATAAATGTAGTTTATATATTATAATAAACAAATTTTTATTTATAACAAAATTTGTTGTTAATAAAAGAAGGTATTTAAAAATAGAAAATTTAATTAATTATTTTAAATTTTAATTTAAAATTTGATTCACTTAAAACTATGTTTCTTACTTTTAATGGGTTTTAGCAGTAAACTACATTTATATACGTTATATAATTAGTATTTATACCTCAATGTTTAATATCACAATCTTGCTGTTTTGTCACAGTCGTATTCCAAACTTAGCATTTCTATTCTCATAATCTAATCTTTTTCCAAGTTCCTCTATCAAATTGATGTTGGCATTATCCATATCTTCTAACTCAATGTATTTCATATAAAATCTTTACAGGGTTTAAATTTAATGATCAAGAATATAATACACTTTTTTTATCTAGATCAGATTGTTATTCCAATAAAACACAAAATTCCCATTAATATATCATTTTGGATTACATCAGCGTCATCTGTTACCTATACTCGAAAAATTCTTGACGTAATTAATCTAATAATATAAAATAATATAGAATAAATTTTTCTTGGAAATAAACGATAACAATTAATATATATAATATATAATAAACAAATATATGTAAAGTTGTTAGATAAAATTTTAGTTTGGCGGCCAATGCGCCCTCCTTCTTTTCTCTCGTTTCTTTCTGCGTTTTAATAGTAAGTGTTTCCGTTTCCGGTTATTGTATAATTTAGATAAAGAGATTTCAGTATAAAACGTGGTATGTACAATTACGAGTAGAGTATAATAAAATTATTAAGCTGTACTGTTTCATTTCATTGCCTTAAATTTTTTTTTGTTTATTGTCGCATCGACTATTAGTCATTATCGACCACAATTACATTTACATTAGTTTATGTATTACTACTAGACTGATTTTTTGTGTATTTATAAGAAATTTAAAAGGTGCGAAATTGTACACAATGCAGGTAATATGAAAAAATATATAAAATATTTCGCTAAATATTATAATAAATAATATAAATAATAATTTAATATAATATTAGGTTGGTGCATTTGAATTCGGATTTTCTTATTTTTTTACCTATCCAATTTACAAAATAGTGATGTAATACCATAGAATGATTAATATTAATTCTTGTCGAATTATTTTCCATCGGTGGTTTCGATAAATAGTTATCCACTGACGCTTCGAGTCCATCGCGTAACTAATTTTGTAGAGAACAATTTTTAGAACGGAAGTTTGCAAATCAACGCGGCACTTTCCTCTCGTTCACAGTATTTTCCCCAAACGCTTTGTTTATATTCCGGGTAGTTTTTGTAGCACTATTATCAAGTTTTTGTTCGTACAAGAAAATTACACGAATATCCAGAAATTTTTTACTTGGAATAAATCTTTGAAACGTGGTTAAAATGCATAATTTTGGAGGAAATGTTTTGAACATAATATGACTCTGGCAATAAATAATTGGACTGTATAAAAGATTATCTCATAAACAACCATATAGCGGAAATGGGAACGCAAAAATTTACATATAGTCAAAATTAGACATTTCATATGCACCAATCTTATATAATATAAATAATATGATAAATAACTATAAAATATACAAATTATTTTTCGGAATATTAAAAAAAAAAAACAGTAGAACTTCCAAGGAAATAATTTAATAATAACAATATCCTTCGAAGTTCTACACTTTTTTAATTTTTTATTAATATTCCGAAAAATATGGATTTGAATGAAAAGTTGCAGTCCAATCATTACATATAACTATTTATTATCAAATTTAAAGGGATTAAATTATGAGGACACTTACAACTCGTGTACAATCTCAGATTATAATCTAAGTCTATAAACAACACAGATATATCGCATAATAACTGTTTGCAAATTTAATCTTCACAAGTTATTTATTGGTCAAAATAATTATAAATACGTAATGAGCTCACAATTATGTCCCATGTTGTATATCGTAAAACATGCTGTACCGCATTGTATCTGTTTTAACAAATATATTTTGCACAAGTGAAATCAGTGAGCCGTGTTCGTTTATTGCCACGAAAAGCGGCTTTTAGCGTCCTGCGATGAAACCGCAGGTGCATTCGTATCTACTAACTGTACCGATGTTAACAGTTAGAGGTACGAGTCGAGCCTTAAACCATGCTATAAATCACGATTTTGATATTTATTTGACTTTCAGGCAGGTTCTTTTGCTCTGGATATCGAAACAGTTTTCAACTGTTTCTATAATTGAAACATACATTGCGATTTATGGTCCCATAAAATAGATAACAGAAATATAGAAGGCTTGGTATAGTTCCATCTAACACGTGTACGTAAGGATTTACCAGTTACCTGTTGCGTGACCGTGAATGTCCTATTAGTACTTATACCGTGCGAATTACTGTCCTGTACTGAAAATTTGATAATTACAAACGAAACTACAGATCAGTTTGAATGCGACGATAGTTCTGTCTAGAATTAAATCATTGTCAACTTTTTCCAAATTTAATTTTATAATAGCTTCGATAATCATTTTTAGCCATTTTGTAAAAGTAATAAAATAGCGTAGCTATTGAAGAAATTTGTTAATCAAGTAATCAAAATATGTAAATACTTTTATATACTATTATATGTGAAATAATATATATAATACTATAAATGACTTAAAGCAATAAAGAACTATGAGTTTTATTTGAAACAATAACTTTAATGAAATAATTCATGAACATTTATTAATTATTTTAAAAAAGTAATCCATTTTTATCATTTCTAGTTTTTAAGATCCTTAAAATGTTCCTGAAACATTGGAAGGATGTATGGTAGTAAACACATAATATCTTTATGTTTTTCTTCCGTTACTGGTCTAGGGGTGGTTATAATGGAAGTAATTTAATATTTCCGTATATTTTTGGTCTTCCTCCTTTGGGTGAAAGATCCAAAACGTGGAATTTAGAATCATCTAAAGAAGTTTTATAGGACATTTTATAAGGTTCATTTTTCAAGAATCTCATCCATTGAATTTGCAGCCAAGAAACAGATTCGCCTGCGGTATTTTTTACTCTTCTTGTTATTGATTCTTCTAGTGATTTCGTTGAAATTCTACGCGATCTAAACATGTTTTTGAGAAAAAGCAATCCTTATTTTCGAAAATTTTGGCACTCACAAGTTTTGATTTTTTTGTCGTGTATTCTTCGCCATAATTTCTCTTAATTTTTCTGATATTTTGTGCCTAACTATCTTAATTTCTTGTCCGTTTTCTTTTCTTATCTTTTTCTATCTGCACCATTTCTGGGGTTTCTAAATTTACAGTGAGGTCTTGGTATGATTCATCACGCGCCATTTTCAAGTCATGTTTATATAATTTCTTAAAATTTTTGACTTAGACCACTTTCATAATTAACACTAAATGAATTTCGTATAACGTTGAAATTACAACCAATATTTAAAGGTTCATTTTTGACGATATCGTACAAATTACATTAAATAAATTTAGTTTAAAATAATGTGGGTGTGAAATAAGTGATAAACTCATTTTTTTTTTATTTTGACTTAGACCACTTTCATAATTATGGGCACATTTGACCATTTGGTGGAATCGGATCGAAAAGTTTATATCAAGGTTATAATATAAATACCCCTAAGTAAAATGAATATAAATTTATATGATCGACGTAGAAGCGTGATCCTTATAATATGATCATAACAGAAAAAATACTGTAAAAATTACACAAAAATGTCTTATATCAAACATATTTATACTGAAGCTGGTCAAACACTTATGGACGGTAATATATGTCTGCGCGTCGAATAAAACACAGTTCGGCATTTCGAATAAAATTAAAAGCTGCGCTTTACAGTGCAGATGGTACGTGTCCAAAACGATTATGCGCCTTATTGGGTCGGGCGTACCTGGGATAGAGGGAGGGTATGAGATACGGCTTAAATACGCCAGTCGAACGACAGGAAAGTCCTATACGCTTTCATACGCGACACATGGGCCGCAGAAATTGTCCGTTCGGGACTTTCATCCGATATTTCACGTTTTTCCAACGAACACACAGCGCGAAGGGTTCATAAATCTAGATCGTTGAAAGTAGAGATTAGGAAAGTTTAAGAGGATCAAGGATGATCTGCTTAACCGGTGCGACCGTGGCGCAAGGACGCATTCCTTTTTAATTTGCCTTCACGCAGACTTAAATTCCATCGGCAATTAGTTTTCGCTATCTATTGTAGATCGTATTTGCGTTTTTAATGGGACAAAGTAGTAAGAGGATTACTATCAAAAAAGGGGGATTACGATTTGTACTTTTATCATTGAATAAAATTTGCAAGATAATTTTTGTAAAGAATAATTTTGTAAAATCAATTGCCGGAATTTTATATTTTTGTGCAAATAAATATATGCTGTTATACTTTGTACTATTGTAGGAATAGTAGTGTATATTGAAGTGCTTTTACAGTGGTTGACTTGAAACTAACTAAAACTGTGTTTCCTCGGCTCTTTTATATTATTTTCCGGCTAAAGGCCGAACCAGCTGGAAACGAGGTCCCATTGTATTGGTGCTGCCGAAAACTTAAGACCTAGGTTTTATGAGGGGTCTCTCTCTCTCACAGAGACCAAGACATTCTCTATCCGCACAATTCAATATAATTGAATATTATAAAATATAAAAAATATAAATATAATAAAAATAATAAAAGTAATATAATATAAAACAAAAACAATGAAAATATAAAAATATAAAATAAAATATAAAAGTTTTATAAAAATTATACATATATAATTTTTAATATTATATATATTAGATACGGGAGAAAGTTGGTGCGGTTGTTTATAAGAGGTACATTGAAATTTAATTTCTTGTAGTATTTTGCAGAAATGATATAATAATGGTGGTGTCGTTAGAAGATTTTGTCCATTTAGTTAGTGTACGCTATATCAATTCTTCATTTGTTTCAATGTTCCGTTATTTATCCGAAGTTAAAGATGGTAAGCGAAATGTTAAAAATTCATATTTTATCTTTCGTATTTTATGAATTTAACTTTGGGAACGCGGCAAGTAATGCATTTATGCAACATTTATGGAATAAACGCATTTGTAATGTTTGTAGAGATCTTTCTGTTATTAAAAAGAGGGCATAACAAACTGGTTCGAGTTTATTCCAAGCTTGTAAAAATTGAAAACGATAAGGAGATCAGAACAGCAGTTAATTTATTTTTCACAATCAGAACTCGAGATTTTTATACCAATCGAATGTATAAGTTTAAAAAACATTGGAGAAGACCTACAGAAATTAATAATGATTACTTTATTAAATAAAATTACATTTTAGGAAAGTTCGGACTCCTTGAATTTTGTAGCATAAACCCGTACCAACTTTTTCCGACACCTAATATATATATAAATTTATATATTTAATTTTATAATATATTATAAAAAGCATAGAATAATATAAATTATTAATAATAGATTAATAGAATCATAATATAATAATATTCTTGCGTTCTATTAGTGCTTATACTGTGTGAAATGTTGTCTTGTACTGAAAATTTAATAATTGCAAAGTCAACTTTTTGTAACTTTAATTTTATAATAATTTCAATGATAATTTTCAGGCATTTTTTTTCTAAATAGTGTTATATATATTTATATATATTGTGTAATATATTATATAATATTTATAATATTATAATGTTAGATATTATATATTTATAAATTAGAACTTAATTTTAGTTATCAATAATATTTTTTTATATTATTCTTCATTTATGCTTAGAAAGAGTTGTTTGGCAGTGGACGCTTACACCATTTCGGAAGACAAAGCTCCAATGTTAGATCTAGCTAAACTATGAATAGAGCAATAGGAAATAGTGGTCTGTAGGCCAGTCGGTCTCGAGTCTGTACCAAAATACAGCTTGGACATTGCCCAGAGAAATTTACCCCAAAATAAATAGAAAGTAATTTGGGTCAAATTTCGAGGCAAAAACATTAGTATATGTCAAATAATTACAGCCTACTTAAGCAAGTGATTCATCATACGTGTAAGATAAATCGACTTTTATACATATACGCGAATTATACAAATTGCATTATAAAAGTTATACATGCGCATTGTAGAAAGTTATGAACTGAATTGCAAGGAAATATTAAGTGAGTATTCCTGAGACGACTTCAAACAACTTTTTCCTTTGTCGAAGTGTCAAATCTAGCTTTGTTAACGAGTTATTAACGAAAAACATTCACCAATCACAGAGCAAGCAAGACAGCTGGCCGCTGGCGGGAGCGTAGACATCGCACCATGCTTGTGCTTCAACGATCACATCAAAATGTATCGAAGCAACTGTGAACGAGTGTTGGAACTCAGTTTAGTTATCCTACACGAATAATAATTTATTTATTTATTTGATATAACC
>SMSQ01014205.1:122700-154920 GCA_019453375.1 Ctenoplectra terminalis | reverse complement strand
GAACTGTGCTTAATTATGTCTTAGCCCATCTTAAAGTGCTGAACGCTGCACTGCCTGAAATAATTAGCGAGATTCAAGATAGTTGGATTCAAGTATTTAAATTTTTGATTCAACGTCTNGCGTTTCGTTTGTAGGTTTCGCTTCTAAAAGGGTACAGTTTTCCGTGCACCTCAAAGGGGAAACTTGTATCGAGAACACTTTGGGAATGATTCTAGGCTCAGCCACAGATACGTGAATCAGTTTCGACTTCGGCAGCCGGAGAATTCGAATACTTTTCCAACCGATTCATTTCGAATGAAAAAGGCACGGTTCAAATCGATCTCTCGTCGGTATGTAGGGTGCATAGCGCGGCCGCCAATCTGCATACGCGTACGCATTCTGTGCATGGCAGCCGACCGGAAGCAGGAATGGCTGCCTGCGGGCTGCATTTGCACGTACGTGTAGATGAGCTACGTTTCCTGTACAAGCACACGCAACTCTACAATTGAACGTAGCGTTGTGGCAAAGTTTACCGGCGACCGGCTGGATCGCTGAATGATCATCGTGGATCGTTATGAGGCGGTATAAAGTTCGCGGTAACAGGAGAATGTAGATCTAAATACAGACATTCGGTTGTACTACGTACATATGTACGTGTGCCAATAAATTTATATACATTGCGCTGTGCGTTTATGTGTGCGTGTTTTCAGATTAATTCTAGCTCGATTTGCAACGAACTGTGCTTAATTATGTCTTAGCCCATCTTAAAGTGCTGAACGCTGCACTGCCTGAAATAATTAGCGAGATTCAAGATAGTTGGATTCAAGTATTTAAATTTTTGATTCAACGTCTCGTCCGTGTAATATTCAAAGATGAAAGGCAAGATTTTTTTTTTTTTTTCTCGAAAGAAGCTACATATTGCAATAATTTTATCGACTAGTCAAGGAATCAAGAACGAAATTAGTGGAACCAATCTGTCGAGAAGGAACAAGAACGTCATTGTGCGATAAGCGACGCGAATTACAAAGTTTGTTCATTAATAGAAATGAATCAGTACCGCTACGAAGTTACTCGACGGTCGAATATAATCGTATCCGTTTCTCCCTAGTGTGAACGGAGTAGTAAATTTGTGTCTTCACAGAGGACACTCGAACACCGCGAGGTATCCGTCTACCAGTGTTCCATTTTGGTATCGAGCCACGACTACCTTCTGCTTCCAAAGACGAACCATAATTCTCGCCGAGACAAACGAGCAACTGAACGGTATTCGAGTATCTAGCGTTATCGAGTGAATGGAGTCAATTAATTTCAACGGTGGAACAAAGCTTCAATTTGGAGGCAGAACCTAGGTAATTAGCTGCGCTTTATCGATCACTGTTATTGGCTATACCACGCTCTTGGAGTTCACCGACAACCTCAACGACGACGGCAACGACGACGGCAACGACGATGATGACTGGATCCATCGAAGTCCCGGGTCAGAACGTTAATGCAATAAGCAATGTTCACTCGGTGGATCCTATTGAACCTCTGTGTGAATTATATTAAGTGGAAGCGTCTATCTGCGGATACCACTATGTTTGACTCGATTGTAATTGGATTTCGCGACAGGCGGCAATAGGTAACGACAGATGAGCCAACCTCAAACCACCAATGTTCTAATTTGAATACGAACTATTCTACTAGAGTCTATTCTACAGGTAATTATAATTTATAGATAACGCATTGCGAATGTTACCATCTTCTACTTTTACTTCCAATATTTTTCCTGCTTAAAAACATCGGTATCAGTGTTAAACTATTCATCAAAGAAGGTTGTAAATATTCAAAGAGTCACGATGCGCGAAAGAAGAGTTCTTTCACGACATTGCCCGTCGAGGAATTCTCCCTGAAGGCGGAGAGTATCCACTTTTTCTCGACAACCCGAGAAGAGTCACTCGTACGACTATTATCGATTGTCACTGCGTTCAAGTGTCTTTGGCGATACGCTCGGGTTAGACGGCGTTAGGTGGTCGAGGAAGAGCTTCGAAGGTACGATTCATCGTCAGTGGGTGATCGGCAGGACTTCGACCCCGCGATGCCTCGACGTTAGATCGAAAGGCAAGTAACAGGGGTTGTCGAGGGGGAATGGGGGAGAAAGAGGTGAACGATCTAAAGAAGAAAAGGAAGAGAGGAAAAGAAGAAAGGAAGGCAGGAAGAAGTGGGAGGCAGAGAAAGCCATTCTCTACATTTGTAATCGAAGTCGGAACAAAGGCAGCCTCGCTTAGTCGGGGGTGGAGTACCTACATTGAGTCTTCGTCGTTCTCCACGGTCGAGCTACACGTTCCTGTGGCGTACGCGACCACTATCACCGTTTCTGGTAACACGATCACTACCACGAACTACCACCATCGCTATTGGTATCACTTCTATCGCGTCGACCACACCGAACAATTTTCTCTATGTGTGTATGTGTGTGTACGCTGCTTTTATCTATCGCTTTTTTCTCTATCCTTAAGTGTTTCACTCATACGCGCTTACCCATGTATTTTTATACTCGATCACACGCACGTTCTTTCTTTTCTCGGCTATTACAGACGGAAACGTACATACACACACACACACACACATGAGCACCCATATAGGTATATGTATATAGACGAACAGAGAACCCTTCCGTTAGCTCTCGCTCTTTCTTCGATCGAGCCAATTGAATTGCATTACCGTTTGATCAGCAATCGATTCTTTCCTCTTTTCCACTCGGTCCGGTTCCGAGAATGACTTTATACGAAGCGTACCTGCGAATAAAATAAGGTGCCAGAAGAAATTGGCTGGAGAGTGTTAGGATAGGCGGTCGGGGTTGCGGAGCTCCTTCGACGTCGACGATACATACGTATCCTCGTCCCTTTCAATTGATTCTTTTCCTTCTGCTTCGCTCAGATTTTCATCATGCTCGCTTAAACTTGGACTGATTCGTAACGAGATTGATTGTGGTACTCTTATAAAAAGTAACTTCAACCGTAACCTAATCCGAGCCTGAATACGAAATATCTTTCCTTGTAATTAGCTACGAAAAATTAATAATTTAAAGTTAACTGGTGGATGGATAGAAAGGTAATATGGCATAGAGCATTTCCAAAAGAGAATTTTTAACGATGAAGATTATAAGCCTCGGATTACAAGCCAGGTCTGTAGAGGTCTGTAATGAGTTGCTCTCTTAATCCCTCTTTCAAAAGCTACTTCATACTTCACAGAAAACATTTTCTTCCTCGCATTGTAAGCTTAACTGATCGTGGCACGCGATGCACGCTTGATGTTCGGATGGACGAAATGAATCGGGTTTACAAAAGAGGACGAATACACGGGCGAGCTCGCTGTGGATATTCGCGTTTCTCTTTCAACGCGTACAGTCACGGAAGAATTTACGGGACCGCGGTGAAATTCCCGCAGAGTCATATGTTTCACTGGAAATCGTCAGTTCGTCACGTCGGCACCTATCATCGGGTTGGACGTTTACCTGTGACATTACATTTTGATTAAATTCCGGACCACCATGAAATTCTGATTCCTTTGCAAATGGATTCGCTGCGTTTGCGGCCGTTCTCCAGTTACACCGCGCGACAACAGGTCGTTCACATTTACCGATCAGCTCGGTAAAAGCTGGTTAAATATTTTCGTCCACGTTTCCGTCTCTTCGTTACGAATTCTCGAAAATTGAACGAGCTTCGATCACGGGGTAGGGTTCACGATACGACCTACTGGAACGTTTCGCTTCCAATAACGAGGTAAAATTCGTGGATACACTTGTTACTTTATTTTCGTGTTTGAATTGATTTTTTGTTAATTTATTTTTTCATACAATTTCGTTCTGAGTACAAAACGAAGCATATATTGATTTCAGTGAAGTTTTGCAGGTGGTTGAAGAGTGGAAAAATATGCGAGGTACGTTTAATTGTTTTTTGAAATACTCTGGTGGGCTAATATTTTATTTAAATGAATTGAAAAGCTGCAGATATTAAATGTAACAGTACACGAAATGCAATGTTTGTTGTTAAATATTTCGTAAGCTGTTTCGCGTCTACATTAATGATCGAACACGATTCAATTATTTTTCGGTCGTTTATATACCTACTGGGAAAATTCATAGCGTGCTTTATGCGTTTTTATTATACAGTTCCCTGGCCAGCGTGAATATTATATACGTATATATACGTGCATTGGTAAAAGCGTGAAATTACGAAGATTTAATAAAGAAACTTCGGTTTTTGTAATTCTACAACGAAGAACCTTCGCTCAGAACCAACAAAGAATTGCTTTAAGCTTTGAAGGAACTGGAAAAACATTTTCTGAATCTTTTATCCGGTAGTTTAAAGATTCAAAGCAAACTAACTTTGGTGTTTGAAACTTTCATGTTTATAATTAGTTAGCTTTATAACTAAGAAAAAAAAAAAAAAAGAAAAAATTGTAGCTTCTGCCTGGCAAAAACACTGAAGCTGCGAACAATGATATGGAAGTAATTAATTATCATAAAATAGGTATTAAACTTTCACGTTATTAGGCAATAGCGTTCATCGCAATGCAATCGACTTAAATCGTTCTACAGGCATTTGGAAGCACGTGCAATGTCGTAATAATACTACGGTGAGCGTACAGGAAGTGCATCCTGGTATTCTATTAAGATTTACGAGCGGTCGTTTGAGAGACACTGGTCAACCGGAAACTAGGTTCCACGTGTTGTAAGAGCACCGCGGTTAGCGTGAATATGTATGTAGAGCACATATGCACATATGTGCATCTATACTTCCCATCGATTCGACGGGGATGGCCATTGCATTTCAATAACAGGAACGTGGATGGGTTTCGTTGCATACCAGCTATACGCTTTTGTCTGTGAAAGTCAAGGGTTCCTGATCCTAGATATTATACGCCTTATGTAGGATGTCAAAGATCATCCAGTTTCATCGACGATTACTCGTTTTTGTTACCGAATTTTCTTTCAAATTCTTAATCAATCTTTTGCCTTGGCAAAATTAACGAAACGAAATTGATTTGAAAAAAATTTTGAAAGTTCGATTTAAAAGAAAAAAAAAAGCATTCAAGATCAACTGATTAAAAAATGTGTAAAAAAAAAAAAACTGTGCAAACATTGCTGAGTGGAACAATAATTGCGAAATTGAATGGTACGTGAAACAAATTGGAAAAAAATTGATTGGGGCATTACGTAGAATTGGAAATGTCCCGTATTACGCTATGAAAATTCTCTTTCAGAGAGTCACGCGTGTATAGTCCATAAAAGTTTATCGAACCTTCGTATCGAATCGGATGTAATTTTGGTCATAGAACGTTGCGAGAAGATTCGAGCTACGATAATTTCGAACGACTGCAAGTTGCACGGATTTTACGAATAACCAGGTCCAAGTAATTTACAGTTGTAATAAACCGTGCAAACAATTTCGATGTTGACGTACAGTCGATAATGACTGCAGCATTATTCCATTAATCGTTATTCCATGCGAAAATAAACTACCGTTCTTGCTGTTTTCCGCTCGACGTATCACTAACGAATCGCTAATTTCCCATGTGGTTTCGCGGCTTCGTTTGTTTTGGGGGCTTATGGAAATGCACCCTGGGAAAGCTATAATTTAATTTCAACTTAAGCGCGTTGCGGCGAAGTTCGATACCGAAGTTTCGCCTCTCTGCAACTGATGTTTATCACGTTCCAAAGGACAACACTTTTCTTTACGAAACGTTTACTTCTGATTACTTCGTCCCTTGTTAAAAATCACTACATACTCTATAAAATCGAATTTAACCCATTCATGTCGCGGCAATACTTTTAGTAACACGTTATTAAATAAAAATTACTAAAATTACTAAAATTATTAAAATTACTAGTCAGCTAAAAGATTAAAAAATCTCGCAACAAAAGTATCGGTTTCTGTTGTAGAATGAAACATGCTAAAATGTCCAATTCTGAATGGGTTAAGTAAGGAAACAGAAATTTAAATCTCAAAGTGAAAAACACGGAAATCTTTCTTTCTCGACTAATATTATATCACAGTAATCCCCTTCAGTTACTCCGAAAATTGCTTTCTCAGTATTCAGTTACACGTCACTGCACCGACGAGCGGTTAAAGGGAAATGAAATCGCGAAGAGTACGAAACAGCTTGATTAAAGGACGCCATTTATACGTATTTCCTGGTGTGTTCCACGGCGCAGAAGTCGAAACAACGTTTACGTATTTTCCTCCCTCTCTGTTTTCTCTTTCTCTATTCCTCTGCTACAGTAACAAAACATCTGTGCTGCGGAGGGAACGATGATAGTTTGGATGCGCGCCGCTAAGACGCGTTTATCCTCGTGGGAAAGAGAGATCCGGCCGGATACGTTCGCTCGAACTTCCGTTGTACTCACCTAGTAGCCAGATCCCGGTGCACGAAGTTCAGATTCTCCAGGTACCGCATGCCAGACGCGATTTGAGCCGCCATGTAGATGAGACAGTTGAAACTGAAACGAGGAAACGGCGAGAGTTGCAAGAGGACAAAGTTAAGGCGTGAGACTGCAAACCTTTCAAGGGGGTAGGGGGTGATAGGAAAGGGGTACGATGAGGGACGAGAACAGGGTGGCGAGAAAGAGACGGATAGGGTCGTGGAAACGACGGAACGCGAAGGGGGTTGCTAGCTGTAGCGAAGACTATGTCGCTCACGATTAATAAACGCTTCAAACTCCTCTCCGAGAGAAACTTATTGGGTGTTAACTTCGCGACGCCTTGCCACAACGGATGAAACTAAATCTCGAATCTTGCTGATGAACGCCGATGTTTCACAGGCAAATTATTGAAATTCTCATGTTTGATTAATTTTCATACAGCGCTTCACGCGATGCTCGTCAAGATATGCTTTATTATTTATTATATTTTTTTCTTTTATTTATGCAACGAGTTTGTGAAAACGAGTTAACGCCCGTGAAACAGATGTTGATTTTATAGCGTTGTTAAATAAATAGTTACCTGAGCGTTTTAACACCGATCGGTATGGAATGAGCGTCCTCGGCAGTGATATGGGTCTTCAGGAATTGGCAGAGATCTCCGTGCTCTAGGTACTCCATCACCGCGCAGTATGGTTCCTCGCGGTAGCAAGCTCCTAGGACCCTAGTGATATTGCGATCCTCCAGGGCTGCCAGAATCCTGACGTCCCGTTGGAAATCCAACCTTAACAGGACCGGAGGATTTACTAACTCGTAGCTCTATGTAACTGTTATCTTGGAATATTTGGCTTAGGTGGTTCAATCGTCCAGCAAATAAAAGACTTCGATTTGAATTCCGGTACACCAGCCCTATGCATATGTATGTTTCTTTTATACGTAATCAAGTTACAGTACTTTCGTCAAATTGTTCTACAAATTTTACCAAGTTTTCGTCTCATATGCATAAACAGAAACTCTGTACGACAAAAAAAAAAGAAGAATAAACGTAAAAACCTGTATACTACAAGGTTCAATTTTGCATTGACGCGAGAAAACCGGAAGATTGTTAAGGCAAATGGACACATTGCGCGGCTCGACAGTGTCCATTGCGCGAAATAACCGTAAGATTTTCAAACAAAGTTTCGGCGTTTCGTTTTGCATGCCGGTACGAAGTAAAACGAGTTAGACCACGATGTAGCCTGGCATGTAAAACGAAACTTCGCTTTCCAGGAGCGTATACGTACGGCAACAAGGCGCGTTTCTACGCAGCATCGTTACTTCGGGCTTACTTACGATCGACTTGGTAATGGCATTCTCGCGTGATAGCTTAATGTAGCCGTTAACAAAACTACGTTGCTCGTATCGATTCCCCATAAACTGCAAATTCTGGTGCGTACCAAAGTCTCGACACCTTGGAGCCGCGTGGGCGACAGGTACGGGCCCGATGGGGCTAAATTATACGCGAAATAATATGTTATTCGCGTCAATGTCTGGAGGTGGATCGTGTTAATTGCAACTTGTCCATCGCGTTTCAATCCACCTTATCTAATGTTGTCGTGATCGAGCGTCCAGGAAACGCTATTACTTTACCTGTTTTGCGACGATAAGTGTGAAAGGTACAATTAATTTTTCGAATGAATATTTATGGAGAGGAGAAAGATAAGAAGGCGAGTAACGAAGGAACGAGAAGTTTCTAAAAAAAAAAAGAAAAAAAAAGGAAAAAAGAGATTCGAGTAAAGTGGTTTCGTTTCACTAATATTGATTCTGTCAATCGAGGTTAACACAAAATGAATCTAAGTAACATCGAAAAATATTGTTTTCAAAAATTGAATTTCATCGAATGAAAAAGTTCGAACGGTGGTGTGTTTGTTCGTCGAAATTGAAAGCATTGTTCCACGCTGGGTGGCTCCAGCTAAATATATCCCTCGAAAAATGGTTGCGATTGTTAACGGGGGAAAAACTCTGTTCAATAATGAACAAAATACGAAACCGTAGAACGGTAAAAGGCCGTGCTTCGAACGGGAAACGGGAACGCGATTAAATCATATCGCGTATCCGGAATCGAAGAATTCACCGTGCAACGCTGTTTTTAACGAGAACACCACCGGGGGAACGCTAGCCGGCTCGTTATTTAGCGTTATTTCGGACAAAGCGTACGCGGCCAAGAGAGTCAATACCTGTGGCCCGTGATATCGGTTATAACGCATAAAACATTCCTTATCTTCTGCAAGCAGGATCTTCTATGAATGTGGACCGGTCACACGAGTAGTTTTGTTCATTCGCATTCGCGCAAAAAGCTGATAGTTTGCCGATGATCGTTAAACACCCAACGATTGCAAATTGGAAATTCAAAGGAAGAAGAGATCTTTTCTTTCTTTTTTGTTCCCGGTTAAGAGATCGCGTGGACAGGGTGGAAGCACGATGTGGAAAAGGAAATGGAGCAAGTTCCAGTCACGATAGGGGCGCGATAAGTCATCCTCGCGGTGGGAGACTTGTTGCGTGAGCAGATGCTCGAGGAATCGTGGAAACCGTGGATCGGATCGTTTCGGTTTTTATTTATGACGGTGCGTGAGCCACGGGCCCTCGAAACACCGATATTTACACAAATCACGATAAAGTGGAACGGCAGGAGTACATTAACAGAAACGATCGTTTTATGTGATAAATCGCGTTACCTCTGCTAATGCTATGGGGAGAGTTTCGAAATCTATCGGGTTACCGGCGCTCGAGCGTACAACGATTTTCCTGTTGAGTTTGACGCGTTTGTTGCCGTAGTGATCGTCAATGAGCGATATCGGTGGTTTTAATTAAATACATTCTTTCTAACCTTTTCACACTGTACAGTTAACACTTTTAAGTTGATTAAAATATTTTTCTTAAATAAGATCTTCTTAAAAACGTGTATAATTTTGTAAAGGACACGAAACAGTGAAGAAGTTTTGCATACAGAGTACCTTTCTAAGAAGAACGCATTATCCCATCTTTAAACGTGTGTTTCAAGACGTTGAAGAAAGCTGTACGCTAATCGAGCACTTTTACCAGGATCTCCTCGCTGAAAGCTCAAAGAAGAGGCAAAATCCGTTTTCGCGATATCAAACTATATAGTACTCGTTCTCCGCGTCCTCCTCGCCATCGTCCGCGCGATATCGTTGGAATTAGTTACGAACAGACGGGACTTAAAAGTCCCTGAGCCGAATCGTCTTTCCGCTCTCCTTTTCAGCAAACATCAGATAACTTATTCGCGCGGACGAAACTTTGGCTTCGACACGGAGTTTCTCGCTCACAAAAGCTGGAGAGCTGCTACGATATCCGATGGACGTCGTCGAGTTTCGTTTCGTAAGGAAGCTTTGTCATCTGCCTCGGAGGATTCGCCTGGTTCGTCCTACTTGTCCCCTGGCCAACCACCCCTTGATCCCTCTTTCGCGTCGCCACGAAGTGCGGCGAACTCTCGATACCCTATCTCCTTGGTCATTGTATGCAAATCTATTCCATTCGTGGAATCGAACTGGCCTTTTTCTGATGTCTAGCTTGATAGCCGCGAGAACGATCGTCTTCGCTGGTATATCTGGACGTTTCACCGCCGTGGGGTTTCCTCTATAAAACGACACGACCACGATGCTACCGCTAAGGAGAGGGAGAATCGGTGACCTCGCTTTCGGAGGAAAAGAAACCAGGACACATTCGGGAAGGACCTTCTTCGCTATGAATTTTATGCACGGGACAGCCATTTCGAGACGACGATCGCTCGATGCATTCGAAATCGGTTTGTATCACGACCTACGTTACCTCTGCACACGGTCAGCTAGCGAAATAGACTCGATTCCTTTGCGTTATGTTCGTCGGCCATTGTGTATTCCGTGGTTCGCTTCGATATCGAGGCAATCGTTCCCCCGGGAGATATCATTTACGTTTTTTGGTTTTAATCGGGATCTTTTCGGGATAGAAGAGGATATTGTAGTTTCTAGCGGATGTTATTTTAAACACGCGTTTCTTTGTTACATCAACCTAAAAGAATTAGTTAAATCGAGTTAAACTTTCCTCTCCGACACCCTGATTTTTCTACTCAACGACCGGTCCCAATTTCCCCGACTCGAAGGTCCACCAGATTCGCCAGATGGTAGAAACGAATCTTGCGTAAAATCACGTCGCGCGTAATCGAGCGTTCTTGTACGGCTGTAAAATGTTTATCGCCTCGGAGTCGAGAAAGGGGAATAAGGTGTGCAGGAGCTGCGAAACGATGGCACGATCGAGCGCGTTGTACCAACGAAACAGAATGCAAATTGTGCGAGCGAAACGTGCGCGCGCCTCTATACTCACTTTTCCTTCTCGCTGGCTTCCGACAGTAAAAATTTGACGGCGACGAGACGCTTGCCGACGCTGGTCGTCGTTCCATATTCCGGGATCCCTTCCGCTTCCGCCACGTACACCTTTATGGGCATAATTTGTTTACGTTTACATGGGAATCGTTTCGGTCCAGGTCGGTTGGCTACGAAGAAAAACTCGCTCGAAGCCGACCACGCTCGTATCGGACGATGCGTTTATTACGGAATAAAAGTCGAGGAACCACGGGATCCTCGTTAGAGCTATAAATTCGTCTAACGAGAATGGATGATCCCTGAATTTGATTATTCGTCGCCGGCGAATTTATTGCGTAACTTTCGCTGGGGACAGGTACCTATATTCGTAGCCGGTGGAAGGTGGTCGTCGACGGCGGGGAGTCGGACACAGGAAGTCAGATAAACGACTAACGCGCGTGCACGGTTACGCCTGGCTCGCCTGTATCCTCAACGGGTATATCATATTCTCTGCATGCTCGGAATTTTGCAATTTTCTACCGGTGCACCGTGAATCGAAACCTGTCCACGGAACAACGGTTAATTCCGTACTGAATTCGAGGTCGAGATTGACGTTCCAGATTTCGAAGTCGGAGCAATCGTACACGCACGTGTATACGGATGCAGGGTCCGGCTGACGCTGCCGAAACTCGAACAGCGGTGTCTCTTGGCCGGTCATTAACGGCGTGCCGGCGGCCGGACAGGAAACAAAAGGGAATTATTAGCCGCTCTAACGCATTCTAAACTGATTATCCTCGACGAGCCAGACGAGGCGCTATTGTGATGGGAAGAATAACAGGGTGGACACTTCGTTAATCGACGTATTGTTGAACGCAGCCAGTGGCGAATTGTCCGCGTACGGTCAACAAACGGATTGATTTCTCTCTCACTGGCTCGATCTCCCTCTCTTGGCCTGGTTCTCTGTCGTCGTTGACCATCGAGCAAGGAGAGCGAGCGTGTGTTATGTTCACGAATCGATGCGGAATCGACGCCGCGACGCTGCTACGATGCCTCTGTCGTGTGTTGTTCTCCATTGGTCACGCGTGGTGCACCGTCCGGTTCGTTCGCAATATCGGTCGTTTGTAATTTAACCCTGTGTGGCTCGATGCTATTTCAGTAGGTATTTCCGTTGCTCTGCATTAGCGGAGTAAAGCGACACTTTACAAACAGCGAGTGTATTATGATAATGTTGCGGGACTCGCGTAGAGACGGACGGTTTGACGTTACAATGCTACACCAATGATATGGAAGTGGTATAGCGTTGCGAAACGTGGGATCGCTAATTCCGCGATTCTGTGGTGAATATGCTCCGCAAAGAAGGTTACGCGACACCGAAGAGCACTTCTAAAGTGATTTATCTTACATTAGAAATCTTTTTGGGTAATATATCTGCAAATATTTTGTTTTCATCCAAGTTAACTACTGCAGTACGAAATCCAAGTCAAAACGAACTGTGCTTATAAGAGTATATAAGCAACAGTTTCACTGCCCAAAGAGGGTAATAAGGCAAAACTAACGGGGCGGGTAATTCGTTATCAAAGTGGACGTGACGAATCGCCGATCGTAGCGTCCTACTCGCGTGTCTAATTTAAAATAGATATGTGGCTGGACGTAATAACAATGTCGTTACCGTTCCAAAGGCCCCTTCGGCAAGTTTCGAGAGCATGCGGAGGCGATGCCGTGGGAAGAGTGGGACGCTCGTCTGCTCCAGACGTCTCTTCAGGGCCGAAAGTACCTCCTGTTGAGTCGGCGACTGAAACAAGGAAAGAACAATGCATCGTTCGTGGTATCAGCCGATAATCAACGATCTATGATCACGCTAACCGTTGCAACACGAGCGTGCCGGTATTAAGGGGTTTCATGAAGGCCGGTCAATGGATGAATTATTCGTTGATTCTCGCGCCAGTAAATTCCCCGTGATGTATTACACGGACCCGACAGACTTACAATAATTTAAGTGGCAAAATTACCGCTATAAATCGAACCTATCTCTCCGAGTGAAATTTACTCTTCGTCATTGATTCTATCCGTTCGGCACCCCTCAAAAGCTTCCTGTCGACGAAAATCTATTTTATACAATTTCGATAGGTCTTTGCCTGGAATCGTACTCGTTCGTCACCGGTGCATCGATATTCGATGCTCTCGATTTACGTTAAAACGTTCATTGTTACAAATAGAAAATGAAATGTAAAAAAAAAAAAAGAGTAGCAGACCAGGAATCGCGACGAAAGGACCAGTCGAACGTGACGGGTATAACTTTCGACATGGCCCATTGTAAAACTACATTGAACCACCGATAACCCTTGGTGCGATGTTTTCCGAGAACGCCCGTTTCGGTCTAATGACGGATCACTCGGGGACAATGATTGGCGTCGCTACGATGCGTCAAGGCCAGGCTCGACGTGCCACCCCCGAAATGTTTTGACTGTTTCGAGTGGCGCTGTCGGCTGTCAATCACGCGCAGACGTCCCGACGTAGACGACCACTTTCGGAGCATTGTGCTCGAATCGATTTGCCTTCGCGTCGTGGAAATCGTACAATCGCCCTGAAATCACTCCATCGAGGAGACACGTGTGCGCCTTTGCACCGGAAAGAGATCAAACCTTCAACGATCTACCCATTTTTTCCAGCCTCTAAGATCTTCTATTCGTGTATCTTCAAGTATGACAACCATCTATAAATCTTAAGTTTAAAGAAATGGTCAATATAGAATATAGAATCTTTTTTTACAAGCAACGGATACAGACATTCGTATTCAGCCATCCAATCGATCGATTCGTTCTTTTTCTCCCTATGGTGCCGAAAGATGTTCATCAGAGGATGGATGACGGGGTACTCGATGAAACGCGCATACGAGATCGGTATTCTCGAAAAATACGTCGTTCCATCGGTTGGCATGGCGTGTCCTCGGTGTACGCGTTGCCAGAAATAAATCACCGACACGCTACAAATTTGCCGCGGCGTATTTTTATTCCAACAGATCGCGGCGGTACGGTTTAGGCGCAGGTTGCCGAATCAACCACCCCCTGCGTGTAATATTTCTGCGATGTCGGCACGCGAGTCGACAGAAATCGGGGGATGGGACTATATATGACAGAGGGAAAGAGAGAAAGAGAGAAAGAGAGAGAGAAAGAGAGAGAGAGAGAATGGGCCAAGAGAGAACGAGAAAGAGCTAGAGAGACAAGGGGTGGCGGAGGGAGATAGGATTGCAAACGTGATTACACGACGCGCTTTCTCTCCGCAATTAACAGAGCGAACTGGCCCGGAAGCCACCGGACCGCGTAATGATGATACATTCCACGAGGGTTGCTACGAGGGTTATTCGCGGAAGGGTTCGACGCAGTCCGTTGACGGCAGTTCGTTTATACGTCGACGAACCGATCAATCGAATGATTCTGCAGATTGCGCGGAAACGTTGAAGAATACGCGCAATACTTTATTTGTTTGGCATCGCGCAACCCTCTCGCGTTACTTGTTACGCGTAAACAACGTTGCCCATTGTGACGAGTGTCTTGATGCTCACGCGAAGGGGTTGATGTACCATTTGTACGGACTGTGTTGCTTTTGTTGTTGCGTCCGTGGATAAATGTTTGGGTTGTTCCATTGATTAAACACTCGATCATTGTGGAAACAGTTGAAAGACAGTTTAATAAGATAGAAACTGTATTATTTGAAAAATTTGAATAAATTTATTATTACTATTACGTCTTCGTTATATCCGAATAATCGTTTAAACGCTAGAAAAACAGAAATGAAAAAAGATAATCAAATAAAACGAGTAAAAGAAGATACAAAGATGAAAAAAAGAAATCATAGTTCGGTTTGATTGCTAAGCTTAATCTTGAAAGGTTAATGAAATTTTTTTGAATTCATCTATTAAATAATAATTAGAATTTTACTTTGATCAGTGTACTCGATATATTTTTTAATTTTGACAGAAACTTTTATATTTTAAGCAACGTTTTTAATACAATGCTTGTATTATTAATTACACGAATCATTGCAATTGATAAGCATCGTCGATTCGAAAAAATTATCGCAGTCAATTCGATAAAAAGTACGCGCTATCGATCCAGCGATTTCATATTGACCTTTAGTCGCGATTCGGTGATTTTTTATGCTAAAAGAGAACCCTGGGGAACGTCTCGCGCGTTTGACGTCGACGGTGCGTAGCTCCTCCGCTTTTCTCCTCTTTTCTCTCTCGATCCACCCCTACGTCCCGGCACGGCGTTCTGGTATTCCGGATACGAGCTACGTTATACTGTACCCACGGGAGGTATATCTACCCCAAATGGTCTACACTCGTTCCGCTATATTGATTTAAATTATTAATTGCGAACTTTCCCTCGACGGATGGAGTGCACGTTTAATGGTTACTGCAGAAATACAAGCACATTTGACCAAGGGTGGCCATTATTTATAGATTCCACGATAACATGTTCGAATTTCTACGCGGTTTACCTTCGTTTATTTTGTTCTCGATCGAACGTTACGATTATTTTCTCCGTTGCCAGGCGTCGCTTTATCGGTCCCGATTCGTTCTGTTTCTCCACCCCAGTCTCGTTACCATTTTGCATATCTTCGCGTCGCGGAATCGAAATAGACGAGTTTGCATATCAAAGAGTTCGCCCGTTCGAGGAATAGTTTTACCGTACGTTATGAAAATGTTTGCAAAATACCGTTACGTTCGCAATTATCTACGAACTAATAAATTACATCTCTCTGACCGACGTTGTATTAAACTTTTATCCACTCCAACTCATTTCCAACTTCAATTAAATTTCTCGCAATAAAAATGACGAGCAACCAGTACCATCGTAAAAATAATCATCTCGTAAATCGTACGTATAGTAAATACCATCGAATTTCTCTTTATTAACGATCAACGAGCTTCTGTGAGTAGCAAACCAGCACACACGTACCTTTTTGTTCTCCGTCTTATTGCCACGGGAGGAAGTCTTGGAGAAGATGCTGTCTTGGTCACTGGTGCCGCTGGAAACGGCAGGTCCTCGTCCTGTGCCGTCCTGGTTGAGCAGAGGCACCGTGCCGAGTTCCGGTACCGCATAATCGTACGATGTGTCAACTGCACCATTCGCGTACACCGCTGTGGATGATATAGCAAAGGAGGAACGGGTGCAGAACAGCGGAGTTAGGAGGGGGAGGCAAGAGAAGGGTACAGGGGGGCCGTGTATTGATTGTGGTCAGGCGAATGCTTTGTTGTTCGGTACACACGTACGTGTACCGGCAGTGGCTCGTAACAAGCACCGGTTTAATGTGTGTCAGTGTATAAATATACGATGAATACGCGCGTGTGCACGCGTGTAGTGCGGGTACGTACGTATGTATGCGCGCAAAACAACGCGAGGCGACGGTGTACCGAAGCGCAGCATACCTGAGTGATTGATGTTGCTACCCTTGTTGTTCAGCATCATGTCTTTCATCTCCATAACGACGGTGCTGTAACTGTAGTACGGCGCGTACTTCAGGGCCTGGTAGGGTTCTTGATAGTCGTCGAGTTTCACGATGTCCAGAAAACGGTTCCCTAGGTCCCGTGGCAGCGTCGGTAGCGAACCACCAGCGTATCTTGTGAACAGAGAACAGACGCTCTTTTCACTACAGTCTGGCCACCATGGGATTTCGCTGAGCATCGGTGGTGTGTCGTCTGCGACCGCGACTAGGGGGTATGGGAATACTTATGCGAAGAGCACGATGTGGTTAGTGCGTGACAACGTTTTCTGCATTTCTGTTTCTTCGCCAGCATGGGGATAGTGCGAGGTGTAAATAAAGTCGGATCAACCAAGATTCAAATTCTAATACTATGCATGGGTGGAAAAAGGTTTTCCTCCTTCTTTCGTCTTATTTGCAAGTGTAAGTAGTATATTCCGTACTAGGTCAGACCTACGTTCTGATAGAATTTATCGAAATTTGATCTTAGTACGACCGTGACCTTTGAATTGTAAAGAAAAAAAAAAAAAAAAAAAAAATCGACGATTGATAGGTATTCTACGAAATCCATTAATCGGAGAGGACGGTCTGTTAAAGAGAACGCCACGAAAGGGGGTCGGCCTTAAAGCGTCTTTTGTAGCGACGGAAGTGCATCGTTTTTCGAGTGGATACTTTTTACTCGGCGAGTTTCACCGTTCAACTTAAGTGCATGTCAGATATTCGTCAAAGGGTGGTAAAACGTTCGTACGTGCACTTGAAGCGCCCGCTACACGTTCTCTTTTAGGACGTTGTCTCTCTCTTGGAACGGTAATATCAGGTTGCACAAAGCGGCACCAAGGTTGAAAGATCAATGTTGAAACGTGCAGGTCGTGCCCGAGTTACGACGGGCTCGAGGATCTCGTCTGGAGACATTTGTGCCATACAAACTCGATATATTGCCCGAGGATGTCTGTTATTGGACGTTATTGGACATCCACTAACGAGCACGACGGATGGAAAGTTTATTGGAAGGTGGCTTCCGTCGTCATGGAGTACTGTGAATGGTTGTAAAGTTATAGAGGGATATTGCAAGGTTTCATGTTATTAGGACGTTTTCATAACCGAGTTGGATGCTTTTATAATTCACCAGATACGGAATTACAAGCAGTTCCTTCATTTTAATGAGCATTTCTTGCTAACTAAAATATTTTTTCATAAGTATGGTGTATAGAAAGCTTGATTTAAATATATTTATAATTTTATTCTCACTATGTTTGTACCTTACTTTAAGTATCATTCATAAAAATATAAATCATTTTAATATACCTCTTTGTATTGCTTTTTGATAATAATAATATCGATTTTCGTATACGTCTGCTAGGAACCATTTCATGCCGACGATTCGCAAACATCGTTTCGTCGGCACCTAAGCATGGCACTGAAATTGGTAAACCATGATGTTTGCATAAGATAGACGCGAAATTGACGCGAAACCGTAGGCCTATCTCGAAAGCTAATATTATTAATAGTAATATTTACTGTAACAACGAAAGTCGCAAAATCCTTTGTGTCCACATCGTTTCCTTTCATCGTAACTGGGCGTCGCGGCGCCAGTATTGCATACACCAGCGTTATCGTTCGATTTCAAATATTTGTACGAAATATTCCGATCGAATAACGCGAGCTATCGCAAATAAACAATGACGATAAAATACTTCTGTTTCTCTATACAATTTTTAAAAGGATTAAATACGTATTATTTTCTTTGTCTAAGATAAATTCTATCAACAACCTAAATCATTTAATTGGTTTTACATTCCTTCGACGAACGATGCAACTAATTTTTAATTTTAATTTAAGAATCTGATAAATTAAAAAATTTTTATTTCATCGATCAAATACCTTTCATCATCCTCCAAAGTGTACGCCATCAATGCGGCTCCTTTCTCAACAGTGGCACAGGTAGATCCAAGATGCGACGGCGCCTTGCCAGTCATGGGACTTGCGAAACACTTGCGTTGCCTGTGTCTCGAGACAATCAGAAATATCGCCACGGCAAGCAAAAGGATCACTGCGGTTAGCACGCCGATCACGACCGCCATGTACGTCGGGTCGTCGTGCTTCGCCGTCGAGACCGGAAGTTCACCCTCCGCGGCACCGTTTTTCTCCACGAAGACGTCGCTTTGAATCGGTGACTCGGTTGTCGGTGCTTCCTCTGGCGTGAAGTTGCCGTGAGCTACGTCTGCGTGAAAACAATCAGAGCTCACAGGGTTATTCGTGGTTCGATAAGTACGAAATTAAACGAGGTTCACGTTTGCTATTCAATACTATCGTGCAATCTGTACGAAAGAGGAACACGGAAAATATCGGAAAACGATGAAGATTTTGTCCCAACGTTATTTATTTCTTTTTTTCTATTTCGCAGTATTAAAATCCCCTTTCGTTTCAAGGGGGATCAGGGGATAGGAATTTGTCTTTTTTATGGGACCACACCATGCGTAACGCGCGTTCATACTACAGACTCTCGTCGACCGCGAACATTTGGGGCAGAAAAAGATTAACGTACGAACCAGCGGGTAAACGCGGAATCATTAAACGGAAAGAAGGTACTCGAGCGCATGTAGAGCGCATAATCAACCTATATGCGTTTTGATGGAAAAAGTGCGCAGTATTCCGCAGAATTTTTCATTTGCTTGATTGAAACATCGCTGAGCGATACGGTTGTCTAATTACCGTCTCGTTTCCCCGGTGTATCATTCATCCACGCACCATCGACGTACGATTTTTAATAATTTCCAGCTACCCTCGAATCGGTGAAACGATAGAACCTCTCTTTCGAACAGCGAAACGGTTGGAATAAAAATATTCCGACAGCTTGTTCTGCCGCAAAAGGTGCGACGGAACAACGTTTCACGCTGTCACAAGCAATTAAACGCGGCATACGGGTCTTGAACGAATTTTCTTGACGCCAGACGCGACGCACGTGTTTCATGCCTGCGTCCTTTTATCTGGCTCACGCGTAGCTCGAATAATTCAGGCATCGCGCAAAGACACTTGCGCGTTGTACGAAATTAGTTTCTCTCGTCCAATTGGCAAACCGAGTCCTCCGCAGAGAGGAAAAATACCTCCGCGGGATCTTCTGCCTTTTCACCGACTGGAACATGTATCTTAAAACTTGATTCATTATTTTAAGAGTATCTTGTACGTCCAATCAAGAAAAAGACTCCTAAAACTAACGTGCCACGATGAAACGCGCTATCGATAAAACCTGAAATTTTTTCCTCTTGTCTCATCGCGTGAGAATTTTTTTTTTTCCTCGGTCGTCCATGAATTTTATCTCCGCGGTTTGTTTCGTTAAATAAAATCTTCTCAGACGTTCGAGCGACATAGCCGCACAGCGGAGCAGTAAAAACATCCGGCGATAGCAGCGCGAAAAAAGAAAGATCGACACGCGGAAGTGGATAGCGAGGTTCGCCAGGTTTCGCCGATGAAGCCTTCTCTATCTCGATTCACGGAGCTTTTCCGCTCGTGCCACGCGGACCCGTATTCTGTGGATTCCTGGCAGGATTATTCCGGATGAAACAAAGCTGTCGTCGCGTTTGATATCGGCTTTTACATGGCCTGGCAGGCGTCCTGCACTTCCACCTCCTATCGCCTCCGACAAATCGTCTACCCCGTCCCGTACATCTCGCATGAAATCTGATATTAAACATTCTTTGCTCGGCCCAAGGGGTTAACTGTGAAAAGAGGTTTTGTCTCGCGAAGGCCACACCGTCAGGTGGTACGGTACATCGGCTTTCTCTTATTCCATTCAGCAGCCGGGCACGCTGGCAATCTAACGGAAATGAGTATGCATGCGATGCAAAACAGGGTGGTTGCAGGTGTTGTTGAAGAGAGCCAAGGTGGTTGAAGAACGAGATTTTCATTCCGTTCTTCGCTGGTTCGCGGAGAACGATTTCCATGAATCGGTAAATATGATTCTACCGTGGAAATGGTTTTTGTCATTCACGGAAGAATGTGTCGATCGGTATTGATCAACATTAGATATTTTATTTTTTAATACTTTCGAGACCAGAAAAATAAATTTATGTCTTCATTTGATTTGATCATCGTAGAGTGACGAATTAATGAATTGATTAAAAAAGAAAAAAAAATTGAAAAAAGTATACACAGATTGTATAAAATAAATTAAATTTTATAAAATTTTATAAAACGAAGTATAAAATGTAACGGAAAATGGGAAATTTTCCTGAGCGGTAAGCGATGTGTTAAGATCTGGAAACGTGTTCTCTCGAGCGATCGCAGGTGCAATCTGAGTGGTAATCTAATGAAAATGAATTTTAGAGACAATAGAGGTAGGTCTG
The DNA here is from genome assembly GCA_019453375.1 of Ctenoplectra terminalis. Lineage (NCBI taxonomy): Eukaryota > Metazoa > Arthropoda > Insecta > Hymenoptera > Apidae > Ctenoplectra > Ctenoplectra terminalis. The sequence goes on along the minus strand of SMSQ01014205.1, from coordinate 134,377 downwards.
ACAAGAGCCAAGATGAACGAAGAGCAATTTTTCTAAACCAACAATCGTAACTCTTAGGAAAGCGATGTATTGTTCGGTGATTGATTGGTACTTGAATAATTGTAGCCATAATCCCTCTGTACAATTGATCGTTCGCGGCTGAGAGCCGAGATGATTGGAAAACGAATTTCTAGTTTCCGCTGGTTCTATCCACTTCACTAGAAGTGATTGCTGTATAACAGGAAATGCGATTCTGTCGCAAAGGTAGCTTCCATAGAGGCGCGGACGGAATCAACGATGTCGATTGATACTTCGTCCACGATTTAAATTAAAAAGTCTCGCGAACAATGGCGTGCTAAGCGTGTTAAACAGTGTTCCCATTTTTGCGCAACAATTAAATTCTTGTCACGGTTACGTGCGTGCAAAGGACTTCAAGTGTCATAATCGGAATCGAGTTTCCAATTAAATTCTTTATCCGATGTGCTCGTTACACTCGACGCGCGTGCTCGTGCGTTGAATTTTTTTTTTTTTTTCCTTATCCAACGAGATGCGAGGTTAACGTGTGAACTGTAGGAAACGTTGAAACACATACTTCGAGACAGCTAGAAACGTCGAAGAAAATAAGATCACACGTTTTCATCCCTTAACTACAAATGATCGGTCCGGTAAAGGTTATTAAAACAATTTTCAATCTCCGTCATCCAATTCGGGGTACAGATTCAGCGAACCAGAACCGAAGGAAATTGCGACTGGAAATAGAATTAGAAGCGGCTATATATTACTGCAGCTCGACTAAATATTTTCCAAAGTGGCTGGCTCGACCTCCCTCGATACTGAATTCCGGTTTAATTATAGCGGCCCTCTAGCCTCGCGATTATTTCGCCATCAAAACAATAACAGAGTCGCTCTCTTATGGCTACATATACACTCCGAACCAGAGTACAGTAGTAGCCAGATTTACGATCGGATCAGGATGCTACGCGATTGCGACAAGGGTGGGCCATAACTTACGTAGGTGGATCTTCCGCGTATAAATCATCGTGCACCGAGAGATGCAGCGGGATGCCTTTCTTCGAGCAGGAATGAAAATAAAATCAATGAAAGAAGAGGACGAGAAGGAGTTCGGTAAGAAGCTTCGTTCTTTCGTCCCGTGGTTTCCTCGCGCCACTCTTTTGCTTTCGTTTCCTTTTTTTCTTCTTTTTCCTTCCTTTCTTCTCCTCGTTCCATCTCTCTTTCTCGTGATCCGTGCAACAGGCTCGTTGCAGCCACGACAAGGACAACCAACGCGCAAAGACGGTTACACGTGCAGCGTGCACATGCAGCTGACGCTCCACGTCAAATGCAACTAATGCGCTCCTTGATCTCGCGACGCGTTCTCTGGCGAAGGAAGGGAGAAAGAACTGCATAGAAAGAGAAAAAGAGGCTCGGCAATTTTAAAAGCGCTTTGATTTACCGCTCGAAACGGAAATGGAGACGCGAACTTCGTTTCTCGCCGTGTTCGACCTCATTTTCAACCACGGAGCGGGATGTTTAATCGAACGTCCGCCATTGTGAATCGGCCACCGTGGGATTGTCTGGCGAAAGGATGCTTCCGGTGCTTCGAGTACGTCAGACGTCGCCGCCAATCGTTGCCTTAATACGTCCACCCTTATTTTACTTTTATTTATTGGCCGATATCGCGTTGATTGTCGGACGATCCTCGCCAACCTCTATTCTCAGCTTATCGCTCGAGCTTCCTGTTTTAAATCTGCCAATTTATTGGTTGATAATGTATTAAAATTGCAGATTAATAATTATGATATTTTTATTACTGCTCGATATTAGCTTGCTATCAATATTTCGCTCCGAGCGATATGAGTTTTCTTTCATCGATCGATTTTATTTTTAATACCAACTTTTCGTTTGTGTAAAAAAACAATTTAAATACATATAAAAACTAAGAAAACAATACGACAAGATACAAATTTTATACGAAGCATCTGACGCGACAAGTTCTTGGTTCCTTTAAAGGGGTGACTCGCGATTAATTTCGCCCCTTATTTGTAAGCTTTTTCCATGGATCCGCGCGACTTAATCTCCAGCCGGGAGTACCGTCGGTGTCCCGGTAATGGGATTATTAACGAGATAAGTTTAGGGAATTTTTCGCGGGCTGTCTCGTTCCTCTCTGTCAATTAATAATCGAGTATCCGGCGAGGAGTCTTAGACCAGATGCTGGAGGCTGTTTCCGGTAGCCGATAACGCGGAAGCGAGCGCAACGCTGCCTGACGCGAGGTAAATGCCCGCGATATATCAGTGCTGGGAGACGATATTTTGAATATTTAAGGAACAGAATGGGATGAGCGATCCTCGGCGGTGAATCATTTTTACGACAGCCACGGTAACCAGAGAAGCGGAGAAGAAAAGGGGCAAACCTCCACCTGGCAAGGCGATTCACGGCTCAGCTTCTCGTATTTCCCTGTCCAATTACGTCTCTCATAGACGAGAACAAGAAGGAACAGCGGCGAAATCCCTGCAGGACCTCCGCGAGAAATGGAACGAGGAAGAGCTGAAAGAAACGGACTGGGTGCATCCATTATAGTATTCTCTTGTTTTTTCGCTTCTTTTTTTTCATCGTGGACGTGCTTACCAACGGATCGAACGATTGTCTTCAAAGAAATTGCGAGGAAATAAACGGCCAGGGACTGTCGATAAACTTTTTAACGAATCCTTTTTGCTATCGACGAGGCGTCGCGCGAGCGGGGTTGTTCGAAGGACTCGCGAAACTCAATTGCCACGTTCCTGGCAATTCGTCCTTCTCTCTGCACTTCAGATTTCCTTTTCATCGCGACACTTTGAGACGTTCGTTATTATTCGATGAACATCGAATCGATGTTTTCGTTAAGCATCGTAGCGTTGAATAAAAATGTGGGTTTTCCACGCAACGTTTAATACAAGTTTGGGATTCTTAAACGAAACAGTCATTGATCTCCTCAAAAGTTCCCTGTTCGCTTACGCAATCAATCTTCAGCGACAAGTGGTCCTACAGCGAGAACGATTTCCCATTTTGCGGACAAGAATTATTCGTGGACATCAGTCACACAGTGGTCACATTTGTAGGGTACGTCGTTAGACCGGATCATTTTTCTTCTGGCTGCTATTTCCTGCTTTTCATTCCCTCCGCTCGACACTCCTTTTCTTTCGAAATAAATGAGCGGGTCCTGGATCAATGAGCATGAATTTCACGCAGAGCACGCGAATGAGATCCGTATGAAATTATCTGTCTAGAACGGGGGGCTGATTTCGAGCAGGGAGCAGAGAAAGGGTTTGCTTCCAAAGGGGTGGCAAACTTGTCTAAATAAAGTAGTCAGGCTGACGCGTCATTAGCAACAGCCCCCCCTGAAAAAGCTTCTGTTTCGAGGCTCACAAAAGCCTCATCCTTTCAATTCACGAATCCTTTCGAATTTATTTCGTCGGGGTTGCGATTCGTTCACCTGCGTGAAAACACTTTCGATGGGGGCTTCCTTTGAAAGAACACGTGAAAGGATGGAACACGATTAAGAAGGATCTTCTCGATGGTACTTTTTTCCTCTTGGATCATTTATTTTCCTCAGAGAATCTCGAACAGTGGCTAATTCTTTATTAGTCCGTATAATACCTCTATGATCTTGCTCGATGGTATACTTTTTCGTCCCACAAATACGAAGCTTTTTCTCAAACGTCAATTTTACACAAATATTTAAATACTCCTTTCGGGATATTATTACGTACTTCAGATGCAACCCATCGATTCAAAGATGCCGCATTTCGCTTCGGTCTATGTTTCAGCTTTTTCCAGCCGCTATTTGTTCGACGGGAAAATTGTCTGCAGTACAATTCCATGTACATCCTTTGAGATGGAAAAACAGCGGACGGTGGAACGCAGGCTGGAAGAGTTTCATGCCCACTTTATGAACCTGTTGTTAGGTGGGCAAATCTCGCTGACAAAGGGCTCTTTGTGCCACGAATACCTTGTATAATACTAAGTCGTCTTTCCGTGTCGGTCGTTCCTGGTACTGGCTCGCGATCCGCCATCTTCGATTATACTGTTTTCGGATGTTTAATTATGAAGGAAAAATAAATTACACCATTGTGTGTACATGCGTACACACGTCATCGTTTCGCATACGATTCCACGAAGGCCGGTGTTGGCTCTATCGTAGCTGATTCTCTTTTCATTCATCGATTCTTCCACTCGAAGAGCGTCTTTGAGGCCTATTTAGAACCGCTCTTGGGTTAAACGATAAAGCTCGGAAGTCGAGTTTCGTGACACGGTTTATGCGAGTAGGGCAGACTCTTCTGTTCAATTGTTCGGTGACTCGAGCACCGTTGCGTTTAATTCGTCCGCTACGGTTAACAAAGAATTTTTCTTCACAGAACCGTGGTCGCTCGCTGGAAACGAGGAGAGTTCTAGCGCGTTTCATTCTTGTTGTTCGGTGCCTTTTTTACCGAACACGCGAAAGCTTGTTTAATCCCTTCGTTCTTCTCCTCTTACTCTTTTTCTTTCGATCTTTCTCCCTTTTTCTGTTGCATCTCTGTTTTTTTTTGTTCTTGCTTTCCTCCGTCGGTTTGTACATCATCTTCGAATTAATTGGATTTCCTTTCCCGTGACTGCGTCGAACCAGGGCCGCTCGTCGATTTAATTGCTCGGAAAAATGAAGTAATTCGAGTCGCGAACGAAACGGGACGAAGAGTCGATTCAAGGGTACGAACAATGGAACGAGCTCGAAGCTACCTAAAGATATTTCTACAAGCAAAGACTTGTCGAAGGATAACGTTGTTATTTAAGGAAGCACTATTCTTAATACACAGACGACCCCAGGAAAATGTATTAGCGTCTCGATGCAAGGGATCAGACGAGCTTGCATTGTACTATAAAATCGCGTACTTGTTTCTTTTTTGACAATCCTCGTGTTCCCATTATAAATCCTCTTTATTCGGGAAGTAGTACCGGTTCAGACAGAATCTTCTGTAAATACGGTTAAACCCGTCACAAAGAAACGATTTCCATCGAATGCGGCGTTAAATCGGACGGAACTTATATTCAGCCGAGAGAGGATCGAGGACGCTCCGCGCAACGTGCTCTGTGATTTTATATCGTCTCGTTGATAAAGCGCTTTCCCGTGTCTAACGTTCGCGTCGTTATTCTCTCCTGCCATCGTGTCTTCGTCCAGAATACCGGACAAGTTGATTTCTATTGAAACAGCAAGCTGTCTCGTACGTACATCGAAGCCAGGCCTGGTTTCCATTCGCGTGGAAGAAAAATATGGAACGCTGGTAAAAAAGAAAAGAGAAAAAAGAAAAAAGAAGAAAGAAAAAAGAAAAAAAGAAGGAAAAAATCGAAGCGAAGGATAAAACAAGCAGCGAGCAACAGCAGAAGGAGAACGTGGCTCGATTTGCGATTCACCCTTCCGCACGATCTATGAATTCAATCCATCCGTTATTTTTTTTTCTTTTTTTTTCTGTCTATGGACGATGTGTGTACGACTTAATCGAAATAGTCTGACTGACGGATATATAATAAGCCATTGTCAATTATCGTGTATCAATTTATACACACGGCCTGGGTTTATTTCTGGATGATTGACAGCCGCTGGCTGGTCTGTCAGATTGGTGTGTACAGGCTGAAAAATTGGCGAGGATCAGGGGTAGGACTGAGGAAAGGGTAGAAGGGAATCGCGAAGCCCAGCCTAGACTAGAGTCGCGTCAAATCGGAACGAAACGACTGGAATTATAAAAAGAAATAAGCACGTTCTTTCCCCTATGTCGTTCGCGACCAAAAGTCTGTGCGCCGCAAAACGATTTTGCGTCACAAGCAGAAATTTTTCGTTCTAAGTTTCCATGGGTGGCACACGACGCGTGACACGACTGTTTTTCCTGGCTATTGTTTTTATCCTGCGATACGATGACAGGGAACGAACGTACGTAGGTTGTTTTATCGCTGAACACTTTAGCACGGTGGAACGAAACGGTTCGATGAAGACTGCACGATATATCATATCATGGGAATCGCGTGTTTCGCGTGTTTCGCGTGTTTCGCGTGCTCGTTCTTTCGAGAGGGACTCGTGAATCCAATATTTTCACATCAACTGGCACACGATTGTTCGAATAGGAACGACGAGTTTCTGTTCGCTTACCGGAATCGAAGGTGACCTCGCTGATCATGATCCATCTGTCCGAAAAGTGGAGCCTCAGCTTCACGTACTTGCCGACTCGATGATGAAGCTTGATCGTGATGTTCCGCGACGACTCGAAGATTTTGTCCTCCATATAGGTGTAGGTGATTGGTTCGCCTGTGTAGTACTTGCCACCGATGCTGAACAGTATGTCGACTTGAGAAAATACCTGAAAAATAAGGTTAAAGTTTTGGAAACTGAAATTCGACGAGAATTTAAAATTCTAGAAATTTTATTCAGAGACCCGAGGAAAGAAATTAGACGAAACTTTTTAATTCGATGAGAGGATGCGTGTCTTCTTTACTTTGAGAATGGAAGTTCAGAAACAACGAATCTGCATATTAGAAGAGAACGGAGCGAAACAAAGATCCATTTCTATCACTGCGGCGACAACCTCGGGAGATTGATTGCGGTAGCCTTAAAACACATTGAAAACCTAAATAAGCGGAAGTATAGATGAAATAAAACAGACACAGACGAAGTAGGACGTTGATGGATAGAGCCGAGGCGAAAACCCGCTCTCGTCGAAGAAGATTTAGGAACAAAGTAAAATACGATCTTCGCGCTCCAAAGGGGAACGGAAAAATGAAAGTCGTATGACTTTTGAGAACGTTATAAAAGTTTAATGCGTCCCTGAAGTTCGATAGGGTATATGATCTGATCATAAATCAGGGATATTATCCGAGGTCGCAAAAGGCTTTACTTAGCAAGCGGTGTATCGAGGCTGCTTCCATATAATCTTGTCGGTAGTCTCGGACCTTGAGCATTTTACGATCTATCTCGACCATTTTTGTTCCCTTTTTCTCTCTTTTTTTTCTTTTGTGAAAAAGCCTACGTAAAAACACTGTGTAGAAGATGAAAACTGAAGCTATCGAGAAGAATAAAATCTGCAGTTGCCATCGAATTTCACTCTGACAAAAATGTCAAGCAAAAAGTAACGAGTGAAAGAGAACAAATTGAATTTCGATGGGACAGGTTGCCGAGCGATAAAATCCAAATTGGATAATAATGCGAATAGTTTTGAGTCGAAATACGTGAGCGGTAATTAGAAATTTTGTTAATCTTGTGTTAAAAAATTGTCAAACAATAGAACAGCCTCAAATGAGTAGACGTTGGTCTGACCACGACTTGCCAATACTACTGCAACATTATAAGAGAACTTGAAACGTGTTTCAAACTGTGAACCAAACTCGCGAGAAGAAATCTTTGAAATTTCAATCTGAACAAAAAGACTTTCGCAGAACTAATACTCGATGTTTCACAGGCTATCGAATTATCCGTGGAAGGAAAACTTCCTTTCAACCGGCGTTGTGGCGGTGTACGAGCCGAAAGTCGATAACGCGATTGTCACAACCGCGGGGCAACATCTGGAGCGGATCCGCTGTTGAATCGGCTCCCGAAGATTTCGTTATCGTAATTCGCGTCATGTAAATCCAATTACGAAAGATTCGTTTCAGGCTCGATGGGAGTCGGAAACGATATCCCAACGATGGGACAGAGAGAGAGTGAAGCGTTTATCCCGCCGCTATCGATATCGATGTTCCGTATCCGTCGCTTTGCCGTGGTTCCCTGCCGGTGAATCGTCATAAAACTCGTTTGCTTCACCCTTGTCGTCTCTCGGTGGATGTCGGTGGCGAAGGTCCGTCGACATCGGGCGTGTATTCAATCGAAACTCGACGAGACAAGTGTAGAGAAGGCCGGTGTGTGTGCGCGCATACGCGCGACCGAGCCAGGAGTCAGATGCAGAGACGGAAGCCGCGTGGCTTATCCGATATAATATACCGGATGAAGCGCAATAACTGATCTGGAAGTAAATCCCTTTTTTACAGTACGGTTCAGCGGAGAGAAATAGAGAAGCCTGGCCTGGCGAGCGAGCCTTTTTTCCCTGGTCCGGGAAATGGTTTCGCTGAAACGTATCTGCAGTCCTCGCGCAAACAGAGACTTACGCTCAAAGAGTAACATTATTTCATTCCATCGGCGGCCTAACACAACGCGGCCGTGTGTGCAAACGTTTTAAAACGTATCCCCCAACCTTTCTCTGGTTCGCGGCTTTTTTTTTCTCGTCGTCTACTGTTTCCGATATCGATTTACCGGTCCTTTCACGATTTCTCTGTCTACGATCTGTGCACAATTTATGGTAGCAATTTGATAAACGAAACAGGGAGTTGACCTAATTAGCTGCTTCGACGTTTCGTTGCTTTAATCAGAACCGGTTTGGTAATGGTTGGTTTAAAAAGTCATGGAAAGCTGTGTTCGATTTGAAATAGTCAGGTTTGGTCCGAGCAAGCGGCTTATTTCGGCCATTAGTCGGTCGTCGAGTCTTATGCATTATGCGGGATAGACGATGCGCTTCCGTTCGTTGCCGTCAAAGGGAACGCGCCCACGAGCGAAATTGAAATGGAGTCCGTAGAAAAGAGCATTCGTAAATAAAATTGACACGGAAGCAACGGGACAGGCGAAGGACTACTGCATCAGGGGCGTAGGGGGATGCAATCGCACAAATTTATGCACTTTGACGAGTCGGGAACGGTGAAGGACGAAACGGTAGGGTTTTGGTTCTTACACGACCAAGGAAAAGTATTTACATACTGTCAGAAACGCAGCAAAAGATCTTATCAGACGCGGCGGTAAGTTTGCCCGTTTTCATCCCTTCTCTTCGACGGAGAGAGGATAAGTAAATTGACTCACGGACGTCTCGGTCGTTACGTTTATTAAATTGCTACATCAAATATTCCTCTGCGTATACAAGAAAATTACAAAGTGATCTCGTTACTTTCGCTCAAGATTTTGCGATCCTTTATCAAACTGAATGTTGCTACTCCCACCACGTGCAGCAAAAGGCACCAACGTAAAAGCATTAAAAGCCTGGATTGTGCTTTTCTTTTTTTTCTTTACCTTTTTTCTTTTATATTCGAACAAGATCTTATGGAGAAATTTAGATGGAGTTTAGACTCGAAGGATCATGGACTCGTGAAACCCAGCTGCTACTACTCCGCACTTGTGAAACTAAGTTGGGACCATGTGGTCCCTCGTGGGAGCTGTCTAGTTCGACCCGAGATTCATGGAAGCCGACAGAAATGACTCTAAACTTGTGAGAAATCGCAGGAATGACCTCGAACTCGTGAAACACCGTGGAGAACGAACCCGAACTCTAAGCCAAGAGAAACGACAGTAAACCCAACGAACCCGCATAGAGACATTGCAAGGTTCTGGGACGTTGAGGCTGAGGATCTCGAGTTTAAAAAACCTGTTTGGAAACAATGTGGATGCGTGTGATTTTATGAGCGAAGATCCATTCCATGGTCGAGAGACTAGACCGGGGGGCACAATGGGACTAGGTGGGTGGGAATTCTGGACCTAAATCGAGCGAGTTCAGGCTGGCATCTATCGCGGGTCTGATTTAGTTTACCGTGACACTGAAGTGGATCAAGATGGAACCTATGACTTTGGGGTTGCAGGTCAGATTTCATCAACCGAGAATAGGGGAGATACCAAATCGGTCCAACTAATATGGTTAAGCTCTGCGATGTTTCACTCGACAACAGTGTTCCATATGTTATTACTCCAATTAAAATAATTTAGAATTTGTCGTTAAACATAAATACGATCTACCACAATAAAAGTCACCCCTCCAAGGTACCATTTACCAAAAAAGCGTAGCCCTTGAACCCGAAATCCTCGAGTAATTACAAAGTTTGCGTTCCTTTCGCAGCTCAGTCGCAACTAATTTCGTGCCGTCTCTCAAGGCGACGTCGTTTCCTTTTTATCCGCCTCCCGGGGCCGCCCCTTTTGGCAACAGCGGCAAAACGCTGCGCGTCAGGGCTGTTTTCACGCAGGGGAGGAGGAACGTTTCGTATCGCAGTCTATTATCGCCCGTAGCCGGCATGTTTCGCTGGCTGCTTCCGTCGAAGGGGAAAATGTTATTTGGATATCAAAGATGCGCCACGGGCAAAGCCCCGACAGAGCCATTGTGCGAGGGGTTCCGGTTTATGAGCTTCCGAAGCTCCGCCAACGTCGGGGTCACTCTGTATATAAAACCTGGCGAAGTGGAAGGGATTTTGGAGGACGATCGGGTGTTCGGTGCTTCTGTTTCGAAGCTCGACCACGAAGAGGGCACCGACATGGTGGTTTCAGAGGGCCGCCGCGTCAAAGAGCGTCCGCGCGTTTATAGTTTGTCGCGTGCGTTTGTGAGCGAGCCTCCATCCTCTGTGCTTAGTATTCTCTCTGCCTTTTCTCTTTCCCTTTCTCTCTTACCTTTCTGTTCTGGCTCGCGCGCTCGCATATTTTCGTCCACTGGACGCAGCGATAAGTGGAGAATTTGATAGGCGTAATTTTCATTCACCGACCGGTCGTTTTGTCGGCGTTGAAACGCGTCGCACCCCTCCTGTGTCGTTTCGCGGTCGCGAGGTGAAAAAAGCTCGCTGCGGTCGTTTAGAGGAAGACCGCTCCACGACCACCGCCGAATCGAAACGCAAACGCACTTTTCGTTCGTCGCTGTTCGCCGTTTCGCGTATTTGCGTTTCGCGGTAAACGCGTTTTTCCTACGGCCCGAATTTTTTTTTTTTTTTTTTTTTTTATTTCCATTCGCTCGGTTTGTCGATCTTCGGCATTAATTGGCTCGAAAAACGTCGGCCGTGCGTGCGAGGCAGGCTCGCCGAAATGTCCGGATGATTTTTCGTCTACCCTACCCTGCCTCCTCCCTGTTCTCTCCCTCTGGTCGCGGCGAATAAAATATCGTCAGCTTCACCGTGGCCGCGCGCGTGAAATTGCTGATACCGAAAATATAGACTCTTCTCGTGTTCCCCAGCGTGCGCCATCGCGGCCCGGGGTGGAAATCGAACGTTTCAATTAAACGGTGTTATTCATTCGAACAAAATGCTCGATGTCAATGTATTCATGAGAGCAGCGGCATATGAAATTTTTAAAGTTCATCAGCGATATATCTGGTTGTATCCGATACTGTACGAATGTCCACGATTGTTATCGCGAAATAATCTCGGCGACAATTATCGAAAATGATTTTTTGATGAATGAGAATACGTTGATCCATGATTAACATTATACGGTGTCGCTGTACGATTTAGCCTTATTGATTGAAAGCTGAACGGCGTTCGCCATCGCCTCTCTTCCGCCCCCCCCCCCGACACACCATTGCTGTCTACGAAACGCACGAAATGCCCAGAACGCTTTTATCCGAATCAAAATTCAGGCACTCCCCATTTATGGTACTGTTCAATAATCGTCCATGCATATTTCACCGCACGCGCCGCCAAATCTTTAAATGCGCTACACCGTCGAGCAAAACACTCACGCGAGTTTAAAGCGGATTTGCCACGAGCACCCTGGATCGCATAGGCTGCGAACGTTCCACGAGTTGTGTTATTACCGTTTCAAGTATTTGCGTTATCGTACCAGTACTGTTCCTACTAATGTACGCAAGCATTTTTTTTTTTTTTTTTTTTTTTTTTTTTTAAAAGAAAAAAAAATTTAAAAAAAAAAAAAAAAAA
>SMSQ01014205.1:107207-122613 GCA_019453375.1 Ctenoplectra terminalis | reverse complement strand
TTTTTTTTTTTTTTTTTTTTCATCGTTGAAAGGAAAAAATCACGGTATTAACTGCAAACCATTGATTCGTAAGATAATAACGCGCACTGTTACAAATTCGATAAATTAAAATAATTTATCGAGTCGTGTCTTTATATGTGACATTGATGAAAGTGATAAGATGAAGTAAATTAAAGTCGAACCATTTACAATAATATCTAATTATCTATCAAATAAAATTTTCAACTTCTTCAAAAATGATTCCTCGGTGTCGCATTATTCTTCTCACTGTTGCTGTGCGTCGATTTGCGTGTAAAGCGATCGATGAAAACAATTCGGAGAATAACATAAATCTGAAAGTTTGATCTCTTTGTGCAACCAATCGGGAATTTTATTCTGCGGACGGAAATAATTCCATCGTCGGGCCGATAACATGCGACCTGCGTGCGTCCGCCTCTATCGTATCCGTGTCGATGCGAGGGTGGCAAAGAGTGGGAGACAGAGAAAGAGAGGGTGGATAGATATACCAAGTGGCGGATGTATTTGCATTACATTATCGAAGTTAACGCGAACGATGCAGAAGGGTTGCGAAATCGCTGCGAACCGGAAATTATACAAGGGATCGAATTATTGGCCGGTGCTGGGACGAAGAATGCCCTTGAATAATGGGAGGCCTAGAACTCATTTCCGATCGATCGTCACAGATAGTAACAAACGACGGTCGACAATTTTTTTGCGCGCCCTCGAACGAGTGGAAATAACATTTTTCTGGTCGCATACACGCGCGGGAATTAGATTTGTGGTTTTATATTAATTTCACAAGAAAAAGGTAGAAGAAATAGGATCGAGGCTCGCATGAATGCGCTTTAATATCGTCCAGCACGCTTTTAATGCCTCGCGTATTTTTCCAATTAACGAAGCGCTGACAGATTAAAATGAAACTTTTCTTGCCCGGTGCTTTTCTCGAATGCATAGCATTTTTAAGCGAGAATGAATTATTAGCAGTCACATCGTTATTCTACTTTCCTTTCTTTCTTTTTCGTGTTTTGTTTAACGACGATCGTTTATAATTTTTTCATTAAAAATACCTGCTGAAATTGCCACATACGCCAACGCTCGTGATTATTCGAGCGACCTCAACAGTTGACGAACGGACGCTTCATTGATTCGGGTTTAAAATACATATAATTATAATCGGTGTATATTAAAATTAGTTATCCTAATAAAAGTCATCCAAGTTAATGATAGCAAATATAAAATCTCTGTCGTTCTAACAGTTACGACCAGTAACGTGTATTACGAAACGATTATAAACGATTCGTTCGTTGGTTAGAAATATAGAAGCTGATTACTTGCATTAAATTTAACGACCGAAAGGAAAACTGGCCGGGTAGCCACGATATCAACATTGAAAGCGAAAAGGAATGAATTCGAGCGTAATGTGTTCGGCCTAAAAGCATATGCTAATGAAAGCTAGATCGTCGATGATGAAAGTAAGTCACAGAGCTCTTTAATAACAGAGATCACGTGTCGCGATTATTCCTGCTTTTAAGCAATATCGCGCGATCTGGCCAATAAGCCACGCTCCGAGATATCGAACTACCGGAATTACCGTTTCAGATTGTATTTATATTCAGCCAGCGTCTGACTGATAAAGCGTCGAGTGGAATATTCAATCAACCGTAGGGAGATACGGAAAAGGAGGATGCTATCCGACGACTAAGTTAGAAGGAGGTGACGGTAAAAGGATCTCGAACAACTGTGGATGGTAAGCCTGTTGATCGACGCTGCTTGCGCATTCCTTACGGGGGCTGAGGAATAACGTTGCCAAAGCGAGGGTAAACGATTCCACGGTTTCTGTGTATTTACACCGGCGGGGGCGTGGATACGTAATTAGACGTGAAAGCTGTCCCCTCTTAACTTCCTCGTCTTTATCTTTATTTTACCGGCTGTACGATTTGTAGAGGTTCACGGAATTTTATTTCGATCCGTTTGGAATTCAACCATCGTACGGTTGATATTTTCCAAGTTAGTCACGAATGGAATTTCGTTAAAGATTCGTTTCACGTTAGGACGTTAAAGGTTCGATCTCTTAAGTAGGTAAATTTAAATTGTCATCGAGAAATAACTTAAAAGTAATTAAGGATCTATGTCGAACGCTCACCTGGACATCCTTGGTGAACTGATTGTTGCAGTAGATGTGGATGGCCGAGAATTCTCTGACCTTGTCGAACTCGAACTTGATCTCGACCGGCTGTCCACGCGTATCGTTCCTCCAGCCGACCCAACCCTGCGTGCGATCGTTATCGTAGTATCCTAGTTTGAAGTTATCAGGACCCGTCCTGCCGTCTGTCAGTTGGCCCAGTCCACGACGCAGCTCCCCGTCCCAATGTCCGTCGTAGGTGGCATCGAAGAATTCCCATCCATTACCCCTTTTATCACCTTGGGGCATCGAATAGGATACCACGCCATCTGCGACGAGGATATCAAGGTGTAAAGTCACCGTTGAACGGTCTATCTTTTAACGACTCGTGTAAAAGCTTCAACTTTGTCGGTGGACACTGTTATTATTGCATAGGAACACGGTATGGGGCACGTTCAAAGTTTCGATAAAGGAGGAACAATGATTAATGGTATGGAACGTTTTAACGTGTAAAATATGGGACGCGTTGATACAAGGTTAATTTTTTAATATTCCGCGGCCGTAATTAATGACCTTTAATGAATATCGGTAAAAAGTATTCGTGTGAATTTTTAATTAAATACTAACTAAGAGAAAATATTATCCAAACTGAAACGATCCATCGATAACGGTTTGATTTAAATATTTTAATTCGTTATACGCTCATTAATATTCATCGAGGCGAAAAAATAGTTAAACGATATGGATCCTTGCGAAATGTCTGGAGGCTTTGAATTTACAATTAATTAAACTTCCACGCATCTCAAACGCGCAAAACACAATAACAGTCTAAGTTACTTGGTGTGTATCTTTCCGTTTGGTTAAACGTTTAATTCGATGTTGATTCATCAAAGGAAGAAAGGGATAATTGTACAAGCAAGATTCTGAAAAGCAAATTTGCGCACACGGCAATGGCATAAGGGTTAATGGACAGTCCGGTGAGTATTCTAAGCGGCGGCAAGTTCAACGAAAATTGGAGAGTGCAAACAGCTTACCGCTCCAGTAACATCCGTAGAGCTCGACCCGCATGCAAACCGTCCGCGTGTGACGGCTGTAGGGCAGAAAACGGATCTTGCTCGCCCACAGAGGCGGCTCCAGTTCGTGCTTGGACTCCAAATACGTGTTCGTGTTACCTTGTATTACCTGGAACAGTAGAAACCTTGGTTAAAGACCAGGACAATTCCGGTCTTTGGTCTAACCTTTGAGTTCCGTCGTTTCAGCCTCGAGAGAATGTGAATTTCTTTCCCCCTTCCCTGCCGTTCTAGATACCTTCAACTTAGATCATTAGGAACGTATACGTCACTCGGAGACATTCTAACTTCGTTCAACTCTTGAACGGCATCGTGCAAAGTTTCGACGGATCGGCCACGATTCGTCAATCGTTGAACAATTCCTATTTCTTACTCGGCCAACGTTTAATCTTCTGGGAACGACCAAAAGTGTGCGACGTTTGATAACGCGACACGTTTCGAGCCAACGAGACCGTGAAAGAATTTTCGCTTCGACCTCTCGCTTTTCATGCAACTTTTCAACGTATCCGATACGATGGCGACAGAAAAAGGTATAATCGGCGCGTGTCAACGTGTCTGTGGCAAAGTAGACACTTCGACGAGACACGATATTCTGTCAAAGCATCCCCTCGCACGCGTGATGACATTTATATCGCGGGGAAGATGCGTTTCTGCACTTTGGCACATACTGGAATACCACCGTCTGGCCATGGACATCCCGTCACAGGACGGACATCGCGTTCCACCGCATCAGACGGGGGCTAAGGACTAATTTCATCCCACATTCCACCACGTTAGGTATGACGAGGGAGAGGGGGAACTCGGCGGGGTCGACGTGGGCGGGGGTTGGATCACAGAGACGCAGACAAGTCGAGGAAGGGCGAGAGACGTAGCAAGAGAGATGGGAACAATCGTGAGGGGGTTGAGTTAAACGTCCATCGCCCGCATTCTATGATCCTCATCAGGGAGACAACCATATTGCAGATATCTGTCTTTCTCTCTCTCTCTCTCTCTGTTACTCTCTCCTATTCTCTTCTCTTTGTCCATCCATGCGTTCCCACCACTCTATTCCGAAGCGTGCACAGAGTGATGCAATATTGATTTCACGTTGTGGGTTTATGAATAAAATAAGCAGTTTATCTGACGTTGGCACAGGCTGGTGGACGGTGTGCAGAAAACCGAAGGTGGAAAAGGGGTGCACGGTCCCAAGAGATCACGCGAAGTGGCGTTGCCCATGGCGAGTAGATAGCCACGGCCACGGAGGTACTGTGTACAAGGTACGCGTATACACTTTGACACGGATACACGTGTTGGTACACAGGGTGCGCGGATAAATCTACGTGGATGTGTGGACGAGCCGGCAAAGCAGTTTCTTGTGTGCGGCTCAGCATGCAACACAGTTGCGTGACAGAGCATTTTGCGGCAGGCACGACACATTCTGCGCACGTTTCCTACCCCCCAACGTATACACGTTCCGTACCGCTGGCCGGCCTCTATCTCTTTTTGGTACGACTAAGCATCGACTTCGACTACTATTACCGCCTCTATTCCCACCGCGCCGTTCCATTCCTGTGTACCGTGAACACTCGTACACAGTGAAGCGGCGCTTCTTTCGATTTGTTTGCTTGGTTATTGAAATACCTTTTCTACCTTGCTTTTTTTCGATTGTTTGTGATACCTGATATTGGATTACCAGGTCTACTGTCACTGGATCTAGCGTGTTTCAAACGTTGCCGTTGATACTGTTATTTTTTAAAGGAGAATACAGTAGTACTCCGATACTATTTACTATTTTTTTCAATGTTGCGTCTAAGAGTAAAATAAATTAGCTCAAATACATTTATTATCATCGTAGTGTAAATATTCACAGCTTTTTGCTTGCAAGCAGTTTGAAGTAAAAGAAAAAAAAAAAAAGAAAAAGGATAAAGCAGGTTAACACTGACTCAAAGTACAGTAAATTCAAAAAATATAATTTAAGTCTAAGAAATATTTTACCAACGGTACCAAAATTATTTTCCTCAAATGTAACACGTTTTTATTTCCTACGGATACGAAACGTCGAATACGTGACGTGCTCGCTTTACCTACTGGGTTCTCTTCATAAATATATAATTAAGGCTTTTCAATGTTGGAAGGTAACTCTTAGGCTTTTCCCACCCTCCCGCTGGTCCAGCCCGGCTCGCAGGTCATCGTTTCCTTCGAGAAACTGCCACTTGGAAAGCACTCCCCAAGGTGAGCCCTTACCTCTTGGCCGGCGTATACCTTACAGAACCTAGGGTGGCAACCCACCCCTCTGTCTGGGGTCGATTCTTTCTCATTTTGGGCACCCAGGGACCCGTGCCGGTAGCACGTTACACCATCAGCGCTGCCACACTTTCCACTGGCGTAGAAGCAAGCGTTTGTTCCCAGGGAATTTAATGAGATTGCAGCGTGCGAGCAGAATTTAATTTCTCGAAATGGGTCCCCTAAATCTATCATGTCCACGAAGATTCAAGTCTGTATCGATATTTCTTCTGTACGTCGTAAGTTCCTTTCTTCCTGACACGATACTTATTAATTAAACGATATGTATTACAACTACGAAGGATTTTAACACTAGAACTACCGACGATTAAGGTATACTTATTTCTACCAAAGAAATCTAAGTGGAAGGTATACAAAATAATATGTAATGCAACCGAGACAAAGTTTGAACAATTTATCTATATTTTTAACAAAAAGTCATAGAAGATTTCGCCGAAGACATCGTAGTTAATTTATAAAATTTCTGTCAAAAATTATCATCAATTATAACCAATTGAGCATTTTGGTAGTTCTAGTGTTGAGCAAAAAGTAATTTAAGCATACGAATTTTAAAATCATTTTCTCGTATGACCAACGATGATCTCCCAAAAATAGACTCAACATGTGTCAGATAAAAGGATTCTACATTTTTGTTCTGTTTGCGTGCCAAAAGCTACGCGATGGAACGTCGAAATTTCAACGAAGCAATTTTTCTAGCATCGTATCCCGGTTGTTGACTGTTCGTCGCTGGTCCCCACGATAAACACGGCACGAAGTATCATATTTTTACGAGGGCCGACGCCACTGAACGGATGCACGCCATTCTTCCACGTATAAGCCTTCAGGGTGATGACTGAAAAGGGTAGATATTACTTTTCATTACCCTAGCCGCGCGAGACCTTCGAAACGCTAGACGACCTTGCAACTCTACCTGTCAACGTGTACACAAGCGAATAGAACCAAACATGGAGAAAGAGGGATAGACAGGAAGAGAGCGAGGGTGTGCGTGTGCCCTTCTAATGCAATTTCCTGCTACTTTTACTTTTCCCCTCGGTGCACGAATGCGTGCGTGCGTACACGCCAGTGCATGCGCACGGGGGTCAAGTGTTAAGCGCTGAGCAATTATAGCTGATATCGATCTGCGTTATTGTTCGGGGTTCTTCGGTTCACGGTCCGAGTGTTTGCTCGTGTGATTCGTATTTTCAAGCATTGTTTTGTGGCAGAAAACCAACTGGAAAATGTCGGAATAATTTGATCAAAGATTTTCTCGATTAATATTCTTTCAACGGTTCGATGCGAGTTAAGTGTAAACAGATTATTTTCTTGTTTAGATTTTGTAGATGTGAAGCAAAAAAAAAAAACGAAGCAATTAGAAAATTGGAAATAATTTCTAAAAATAATATTTGTAATTTTGAAAGGTTCAAAGAAAATTTTTTAAAATATTACAACGAACAGTCATGGAAGCAAATAACACAGAAAATAAGCACGTTTATTACGTGGAAAGCAACTGAAATTGTGAGGAATACAAGAAGGAAGCTGATCTTGTTAATAACTCGGGGACCCAGGACAATATCAGGGAAAATACATACCTGTCGTCTTGTATGCGCTTCATTCATCACTCAAACACTGTAAAATTACATTGCGGCTTCGTTCCGCAGGCAAGGATGCGGTCCATTTTTGAGCGAGGAAACGACGCGGAAAGCTTCCCAAGACCAATTATTTTGCCTCGAACGAGCTTTATTATTGTCTGTCTCGGAATCAAGGTAGCTCCGATTCTGTGCTTCATTACCAGGTTAATACAAAGGTATGTTTGTCATAACATTTTCATTAAAGCTTGATTTTTTATAGACCAAGGAAATTGAATGTAAACATTGAGCCAAGTAACTGAACGTTAATTGAAAGCCATCGAGGAGCCATCTTTTATTCGCAATTCGTTTCCCCCGAAACACTCGGCCAGCTTCACGAAACATTCCTTTTCACAGCTCCCAACGAGCTGTCGATCGAACGTTAGCAACTTTGATTCGGTTTATATGGATGTGAAGCAACGTACGGGAAAACGCTAAAAAGATCGCTTATCCCTGAGGATGCTCGTGGAAAAATTCGGTGAGCCAGGCGTTCCAGCGTCCTCCATTTAAGATACGCGATTTTCAAGTACCTATAACTTATGCCCATGACCGTTTTTGCCTATCGAGGCGGCGTATAAAGGAAATTTATTGCATCGGAGCGTGTACGTCGCGCTCGTACCTCCATGGACGAGCGTTTCCGTGAACCGCTTCGCCGCGATGTTATTGGATTTTCGGTCCTCGATAGAACGATATTTTTACGAGAACGTTTTACTTATTTGCCCCCCCCCCCACCCCTCCAACTATATATCTGCAGATCCACCTGATTACGTTTTACATGAATGCAAACATTGTACTCGCGTTGAATCGGCAGGGTAAATCGATGAACGCTATTCCACGTGGAACTTGGTACAATTTTACATTTCAAGCGTACAATTTAATACGTTACATCGTATGCTTGACTGAAATTAAAAAAAATTGTAAATTTCATTACATCGTTGCAGTTGTTCAATTTTTAGAAATATTACCAAGCTTGCCGATAGATTCGGAAAATATAAGCGATTCCAGGAATTCCATTCCACAGTTCTTTCGTCGTAGGAAATTTCGCAATTTCGCGTACTCACCGCGTTACCCGTTGGCGGTTCGATACCCGTGCCGCGGTATCTCCGGCAGCGAGCAGGATCTGGTTTCCGTTGAAGCGCGACTCGCTTCATCCGGCCCATTAGAAACAGTTATGGTACCGGTTAGAATAACAATCGGCCGTGATAAAGCAGCTCCGACCACGCGCATTTCGTGACGCCGGCGAATTATCTGGCGGACAACATTTTGCTAATGTCCCCCGCTTCCTGTGCGTGCAACACTATAACTAACATTACACACAGGCTGCAATATCGCGTCGCTCTGGCACCCTTATTTTTTCAGCCACCCCTCTGAGTCCGCGTGTGCGTATGCGTGCGCGAGCGTCATTTACGTGGAACCGGCTTAGCCAGGCTCCGACTGGGAACCAACGCAACGTTGCTTGCGTGTCGACACGCACGCGTTCGTCTCCTCGTGCACCCTCTTTCGCTCCTGTATTTATCCCCTTCTGTAATTATCGGATTTCCACGCGAAATTCCCGCGTCACCGGCTACGGTACGTAGAAAAGTTGACAGTTCGAGTTGGCTGTTCGCGTGACACCGTAATGACGAATCGAACGTTCGCTGAGCGGAGGATCTAAAGCTAGGTGACGATTCGAGAGTTTCTTGCGATAGTTGCTCTCGAGAAAAGTTTTTAAATCGTGTATCTATATGAGAACAGCTTGGAGAATTTTTACCCTCGGAGAGTTACAAGAGAACAACGGTGGAACAATGCTGCTGGAACAGTTACTCGGAAACGCGGTGTTCATTCGCGAGAGAAACTTTCCAGAGTATGTCGCGCTAGTTTCGTTAGGTTTGTTAGTCACCGAATTCGGGGATTTTATGAAACGACTGGTTAAAATGAGATTCGCGGTCCACGTTGGCTGTAATCTCTACTAATTGTCGCAACGTTACCGACCACCAACGTTTTCTTTTCCGTATTTTCCTTCTAGCTCGTGGAAATGAAACGCAGTCGAGTCCAGCACAACTTTTCATATAAATTGTCGAGCGAAGATAGATGGTCGCGCACGCGACGCTTTTCCTCGCTGCGCGTGCACGCTTTGTACCAGCAGTGTGCATAGAGTTCCGTGATTAAGCGACGTTTCGAGATTCAACGCGGCGAGTTTGTCATGGTAAAATCGCGGGCTAAAAAACGCTAGTGAAAGGGGGAATGGCAACGGAGGTGTGGGGGTGGTAGTAAAGAGAGAACAGTGTATCCCCTGTGTCGAGGGTCACTGTATTCTGCCGAGAAGCATGATTAAGAGCCGTTTTAAAACTGCTGCCGTTCACGGGGATACACGGTCGCCTCCTTTGAGAGCGAAACCGGGTCACTCTGATTAATTGAAGTTTTTGCGAAAACTGGCCGGCCTTCCCCGATCCAATCCTTTCTCTATTTTCGTCCCATTAAAATACGGGTAATTAATGCCGCGACATTCTTCTGCGGGGCGGTGTTACGGAACGATATAGTTCCTCTGGGATTGGACTGATAAAAAGATATACAGGGTGTCTTGTAATCTTGGTACAGCCGAAAAAGGGCTGATTCTGAACGAAAATATAAGCCGAAAATATGGAATAAAATATTTTAATACCACGCTTCGTTTTCGAGAAAATCGTGTTTAAAAATTAACTACATACACGTGTACTTTTGATTGTCTTTATTTGATAAATTTCGTCGTATATCATCCGTGCCAACGATTTATAAGGTAATTAAACAAATTGTGTATGCTGAATTATAGAACGCAGTAAAAACCAGTAGTATAGAACAAAATTTGTCAGACCTCATATGCAAAAACTTTGTTCTGTGGTTCCGGCTTATTTTTTTATTAGGAATTATCTTTTTTACGTCTGTACCACAAATCCAGAGATACCCTGTATATACTATGAAATAGCGAACGATGTCACGGTATTTTTTGTATCGCGTACCATTTTGCGTATCCACGTGACAGCGTGGCGTTTTTTTTGCCCACGTGGGGCCCCGGTTATTAAAAGATGCAATTCTACCTTAACGGCTTACGTTGCACTAAATAAAATAACGAGCCAGAAGCCGGGGGCAAGAAAAGAAAAAAAAAAAAAATTAGAAAGATGGAAAGTGGGACGGGAAGTACGTCAGTGCTCATTAAAAACTATCGTGATGGAGGAAAGGTAAAAAGTGGAACGATTCCGGAGCTTCGTGTTCGAGCATCGGTGGCACGCTTATTTTTTCCATACGTTTTCCGCTTTTTTTCTTCTGTCTTTTCTTCTTGTTGGTTTTTATCGGACGGGAAAGGGAACGTCATTCACCGGCGAACAGAGGGGCGTGACACGTCGATTAAAACGGGAGCACGCGGAAAGGCGCGTCGATAATCCGGCAACCAGGTATGAGAATGCTTCGTTTCGCTGAAATAAATCTCGACTCGTCATGTTTCGCGCTATCTTTTCAGCACGATTGCATCTTGCCAC
Source organism: Ctenoplectra terminalis (assembly GCA_019453375.1). Classification (NCBI taxonomy): domain Eukaryota; kingdom Metazoa; phylum Arthropoda; class Insecta; order Hymenoptera; family Apidae; genus Ctenoplectra; species Ctenoplectra terminalis. Next base: position 112,043 of record SMSQ01014205.1, on the reverse strand, counting down.
TATGTTGCTTAAGGTGTTAAAACGTTTCCTTATATCGTGAAATCGTTAATTCTCTGGCAAAATCCAAATAAAATGAAACGACGGGACGAAGAGTAACATGTTTGGAAATTTTGTTTCGATTATTAAAAAAGGAACGTATCGATGAATTAACTTCTCGATTATTAAATACAGTAAGCACATCGAAATCTACAGAGTTCAACTTTTGTAACCAATTTTTTTTTTTAATTTTTCCATTCTTTTATTAATTTAAGCTACGTTATCTTTTACGAATTGGTCCGAAGTATAAGTATTAAATATTTTCTCAATAGAAATTATTCGAACTGGCATTTTATTGTCCCACAGCTTGAATCTAATGCAACCGTTCGTTATCGAGCTGGTGTTCCAAAGAAAACCAGGCCTCCTCCTTGGCCCACAACACAAACGTGCACACGCATTTGCAAAACCGGCAGAAAGGAGAAGCTTGTTGGCGCCTCGAGCCTTAATTACCCCAGGCGGTCTTTTGAAGCCGTGCCGCTGCCGTCTTTGGTCCCGTGACAATTATTATTACGCGGTACAACTTGCGCGACCGCATACACAAACAGCAACGAGAACATTCTTGCCTCCTTCCGACTGCCGGCACGACCTGCACACGCGCTTCGAAACGTGGATGGAACTTCCGTGTGCTGAAAACTTAAAGCTTCCGGCCGTGTGGAGCGCAACGGCATTCGAGAGTACTCTTTTCACTCCCTTCTGTGGATAATTTCGCGAAAATATCCGAGAAATTCCGGTCGGTTGAACGTACGCGATGTTTGCGAGGGAACCAGGCAAGAACGAAGATATCTGGCTTTCGTCAATAAAGAAGGACGAGCGTCGACCAGCAAGTAATTAAGGAATCTTTTCGTCCGTTTTTGCGAGGAGGATACGTTCCAAAAGACACGGTTGATTACGGTTTTAATCAAAGTTTCTCTTATTTCGTGCGAATAGATCGTCGTTTGTTTCGTATTCGTCGGGAATGCACGACCTACTTTGACGAAGAAACCTCCAATCACCAGCGCGTTGTTCGATTTTCAGATGTTCAACCGGTTGTAATTGTTCAATTTACAAGCATCACGATGAACGAGCCGTGGCTCGCCACGATCGAGGAAGAAGATCCCGGCGAGACCGATAATTGGGACAGCTTGGTCCTGAATTAGTGAATAATCATGAGGCAGGTAAGATCGAAGTTGGTTTTTGCATGAAATCATAAGGTTGAACACGTGACGGGTAAGGCGTCGTCTCGAGAAGTCGAGAGCAAACTTCTGCAGTCTGCTGCCGTTGCTGCATTAGCGCCGGCGCAAGTGGTCCATCAATATTAATAAGGCTGTAACTGGACAGCGGATGTATAGAGATGACCGATCGGATAACCGATTTATTAAAAAGAGAGAGGCACAGCCTCCTCTTTGGGCTTCGAGGAAATTTACAGTTTTATTTTGCATGTCAGCTACGAGGCCAGAATTTTTTTTTACCAGGATCGTGAAAGTTTGACGACGACGATGGGATGATTAATCCTCTGACGTCTAGTAGCCAGGGATTTGCATTTAATGACGATATCTGCCGGCGAGTAATTTAATATCCTGATTCGAGAATTTCTTTGAACTCGGTGCTGTTGATAGCTTTGATAAATCACCACTCGTCCAGTGTTTCGTGTCTTTGAGCCTTTTGCTTCTTAAAAAATATCGAGCGAAATTATCGTTTCGTTTCGTTGGAAACTGCGATATAACCGTTAGAAAATGAAGCGTTTAGTTCAGTCCATAAATCACGTAACAGGACATGCACCATGAACGCTAATCTCTATCGGTTCCTTACAAAGGCACAATCACGGTTCAAGCGTGCCCGAGAGTGTCTGGCGATCGTATCGGTGTCCAAATTAGACTTTACACGAAATCACGAAGTGGAACACGCGACGCGAGCCACCATGGTTCGCAGACAAGACCGCAGTCCCTTGGCACGTTAATTCTGGCTCACTTGGTCCATCAATATTAATAAGATTCGAACCGGACAGCAGAGATATAGAGACGCTCCATCGGCTGACCAATTTGCCTGCTAGTCGGTGGAGCTTTTTCGCTGCTCCTTTCAGGACGTATCGTCCATTGGTAGCGTCGTAAAACGATGCCAGAACCGTTGGTGCATTAATGACCATCACACGTCACATCGAAATCGCGCCCGGAGGGACATCAGGTTTAAAGTGTCGTAATAGCTGCACCGACGAAGTCCATAAAGAGTGGACGAAGCAAAGAACGATAAGTTTGGTAAAAACGTGTTGTGTCGCCCTTGGCTAGCTCTTTACGAGTCTCTTATTGCTGGACTGCGCGTTGCTTCTACTTTAAACCGGTATTTGTTGAAATTGCCCCGATTTATCCTGTCGAACTATTCTTTCCGTCCGAAGTGCTCTTAATTCTTCGATAAGTTTCTTAGTTGCACGCTTAATTTATCTCGAAATATATTGGGATATCGACAAATTTATCCGAACCTCGATCGGTTTATCAATGGAACTTTTAAACGTTTCGAGCGTGCAATCGTATCTCTCCGCACGATTCTTTTTCATTTTATCATCAAATTTACACCCCCAAGTAAATGTTCAACTAATAATTCCTCCAGTATAGTTTCTACGTGCACGGTACATATTTCTCGAAGCAAACGAGCCAAGGTTCAAAATTTGCGGAAAGAAACATCGAACATCCGCAGGCTCTTCCAGAGTTCTGTATAATGTAGAAGCTATTCGCGAAATCCAGGAACACAAAGGCCGCAAGGCTCCGACTTCGAAGAGGCGCTCAACAAAGTGGCGCATCGTTGGTACGAAATTAGCTTACGGATTCGCGATAAGCGGCTTACGTTTCGAGCGGGATAATTCTTCAGGCCGGTCTTCGATTCCCGATCGTTGGCCAAGAGCTTCGAGTTTGCGGCTCTCGCGCGAGCAGCGGTGGGCGCGCGCGAACGAGTCTCTGTGCTTCGAGAGCATCATCAGGAATAACAATCTGGCCGCTTTAATCAGCACAGGAATTATTATTTCAGGCCAATGACCAGGCTGGCAATTTGGTTTCGTCTATTCTGGGCGCAGCTGCTGTCGATCGTTGGGGAGCAGATGCGCGAATCGTTCATAAATCACGATATCTTAAGCCGTTTTTATCAATCTCGCGGCTGTGCGTGCACTTTTGATCGCGACCCCCCGTTTGGCTTCTGCGAAATGTTACAACGATCGACCGTATCGACCGCAACGATCATCGATATATTTAGCGACTTATTTAGAATTTAAACGACGCCATAGATTCCCATCTCACGAGAAGTCTGAGGAAGATCGGACCGGGTAGACCGAAACTAGACAACCACGCGTCAACGAATTAGTTAATGGAGTCTCGAGAGATAAGGGCACTCACCTCTTTCCCTTTGATATCTCTGTATCGAACCCACTTGCCCAGACGCGGTCGCCAGTACTCGAGCAGATACGCTTCTGCATACTCAACACCTAGACCATTCCCGAAGCGACCTTGGGTAGCGGTAGCCGTGATCAAGTGAACCGTATGAAGGTCGATCTCCAACCATTCTCGGGCTTCCTGGGTGATCTGATTCTTGGGACACCATGCGCCTCCGAGATTCTCCACTTTTAATCTGAAACAGATGGTAAGTTCTTGGTTAGTTAGTTATTTAACTTGCGTTACCGAGCTCAAAGAAACGTACCAACCCCTTTGACGAACAAAATAAAGGTTTCGATTATTTCTTTTTTTTTTATTTCCTACTTTTCCTATACAAGGTATAATTATCTCGTCATGGAAAAGACATTAACGAAATCCTTACATTCTTAAACCAACACGAAAAAAGCGTAAGAAAAAGAGTTTAAAGCAAACGTAATCGTGAGGGTTGTAACTCCAGGCACGTTCCCAAGAAGTTTCTGCGTATCGGGGCAACGGATAATCGGACACAACATTCTTGGAAAGATTCCGGGAAGTTGGACGTCTCGAATTCTCCTCTTGAACCTTCGCGAAGATTGGCTATTTTTTTTAATTCTCCTTTCAATACTTTGCGAATGTAACGAATTAATTAAAGGTGAAGATATCCGACGAATCTTCGATTTCCAAAGTTTCGATATTGTAACGAATAACGGGTCTCGTTCATCGATAACTTTTAATACTTCCATTATTCAAATAATCAATTTGAGTACCCCTCGGTGAGAACTTCTTAGACAAACTTACTATTCTCCGATCTTGCACATTGAATACACTGTTGAAGCGACGAGGAAGAAGTGAAAGAGAAAAAGAAAAGAAAGAAAGAAAGAAAGCAGGTGTTTAACTGTTTAACGGGATCAAGCACGAGCATATACTAACGGAAAGTATAAGTGATACTTGGAAACTTTCGAAATCACCTTTATCACGTGAACCTTTAACGCGTTTCAACCACGACAAAGACGTTTCATATTTTCCCCGCGAAGCAAAGTAACAGTCGTGCTCCAGTGTGGAAGTTTCTTCTCGCGAAAATTCCAACGTTTCGAAACTTTAAAACTTAAGAGCCTGTATCCCCTCTGCTCGAGAGCGAGCAATTTCAATCGTCATTAAAAAACAAACAGCCACGCGTAGCGAGGCTCATTTAAAATTAAAAACGAGTAGAATAATCATAACACCGTAAAATCTTCGCACCCTTGCGAAACTTTGCCACCCCTGGGAACGGCTGTCCTAACTTTCACGACTGGAGAAGGTTTTACGTATTTTCCCTCGTTCTCTCTTTTTTATACTCTTCGCGAATAATTAATAAAAGAAGAAGAAGAAAGAGAGAGAGAAAAAAAAATTCTAAAAGACAGCATTAAAATTAAATCACTTATAAACCAGT
>SMSQ01014205.1:82574-99073 GCA_019453375.1 Ctenoplectra terminalis | reverse complement strand
TTTTTTTTTTTTTTTTTACAATTCCTCACTCACACACTATCCGGAATCGCGAGATACCGTCTGATACCGAAGTAACCCCTTTGACTCGTTTTGAGGCAGATCGATCGAGTTCCACGTTTAATTTCTATTTTCGCCTTTCCGCTTGTTGCGGCTCTTTCTCAATTATTCTGTGTCCTTAATTTTCACCAGCTCTGTCCTGATTTCTCGGCAGGTTTCCGAGCCACAGGCGTGGCGGGTTATCTTTATACATCAATTATAGTTGAGATTGACACGACCTGCTGGGGATAATCTGACCTTAATTGAAACGACTATGAACGATTGCTTCGTTGATCAACGTGTCTTCTATCGTGACTTTTTTGTCAATTCTCTGTGCTGCGAGTTTATACAGGTTGACCTATTTAAGATACCTATTCTGTGGAGAAAGAAGACGAACCGGTTGATTGTTTTATCAATCCAAGTATTCAGGGCGGCGGTAAAGTCTTTTTCTTTTTTTCACAAACTTCATGACCCAGATACGATACATTGGCGTTCTTTCGATTTACAACGAATTACCTCAATCTCAATTTTTATACGACGAGACAAAGAGCGGAAAAGATTTTTTTACTCTCAGCTTGGATTCTTTCGGTTAACCAACCTCAATAACCGGTAATTGACAATACGCTGAATCAAACAATACCTACGGTTGATTAAATTTCAATTCATTAAATTCATCCACCGCCGATCGTCCACGTAGCCCATCGAGTTCGAGGAACGAGAACAACTGCCACCAAGTAACATTCTCGTTCGTTCTTTTTTATCTTGGCTGCTCGACGCATCATCGTTCATTCTAAGCACCTTCGCCCGAGGTCGCGGTGTATTAAATTAGACGGTGACGTGGACGAGCGAAGGAGGCTCTTGGATGCAATGCGGGGGCGCCCCGGAGCTCATCAAGAGTCAGAGGCCCATTCAGCCGGTCATTGTCTGCGGTAATGGAATGTATTAATATCGGAGAGCCCGCGGGGCCGGCGACCGACGCTCTCTGTGTTCCTCGTTGCTCGGCCAGCTTGGCCCTCGCTTCGAGTTACAACCGCGGCCTGCAGCAGAGCGGATATGTCCCGTGGGATGGAATATTCGTATAAACCGCTGTTGCGCTCCAACCGCCGCTGAATATTGGACCCTACGCATTAATATCTAAACGCCACCGACGGAAGGGTACCGTGGGGTGAGACAGAGGCAAGGGAAGGGGCGGTAGAGGGATGAAGAGGGTTGGTTGAAACGAGAACGCGAATTGGACCGAGGGAGAGAAACAAAGAGACGAGGAGTAAAGCAGGAGAAGCAACGCATGCGCTCGAACAGGATCTCGTATTCATGCGTTGCACCATCGGTTACAAGAAGCGTTACATGACCAACCCTTTCACCACCAACCAGGTGTAATATTCTTTTTACGTCGCCGAGCCAGGTTAAACATCTTTCCGTGATAATTGTATTAAAGTCTCGAAGGTACTTCAACTTCTAACGTCGCTGTTTTAACCAGGAACGTAAAGGAAATGGTCGTGTTTCGTAGATGACGGATAGGTGGTTCGAGTTTTTTGTGTTTTACATCGTTCGATGGACGTTGAGGGGAGCAATTTTTAAAATATGCAATAACTTTGGGAGCTTGTAACGCTAATTGAAGTAAACAAAAAAATTGTTATCGGCATAAAGGGTATTTCCGAATTGTAGTAGATAAAAAATGTCTGCGAAACAAGGTCTGAAAAAAACGGAAATGTTTCAAAACGTTCACAGTTCCTCTTTATATAGATGGTAAATTTGCATTGAAANTAATATCTAAACGCCACCGACGGAAGGGTACCGTGGGGTGAGACAGAGACAAGGGAAGGGGCGATAGAGGGATGAACAGGGTTGGTTGAAACGAGAACGCGAATTGGACCGAGGGAGAGAAACAAAGAGACGAGGAGTAAAGCAGGAGAAGCAACGCATGCGCTCGAACAGGATCTCGTATTCATGCGTTGCACCATCGGTTACAAGAAGCGTTACATGACCAACCCTTTCACCACCAACCAGGTGTAATATTCTTTTTACGTCGCCGAGCCAGGTTAAACATCTTTCCGTGATAATTGTATTAAAGTCTCGAAGGTACTTCAACTTCTAACGTCGCTGTTTTAACCAGGAACGTAAAGGAAATGGTCGTGTTTCGTAGATGACGGATAGGTGGTTCGAGTTTTTTGTGTTTTACATCGTTCGATGGACGTTGAGGGGAGCAATTTTTAAAATATGCAATAACTTTGGGAGCTTGTAACGCTAATTGAAGTAAACAAAAAAATTGTTATCGGCATAAAGGGTATTTCCGAATTGTAGTAGATAAAAAATGTCTGCGAAACAAGGTCTGAAAAAAACGGAAATGTTTCAAAACGTTCACAGTTCCTCTTTATATAGATGGTAAATTTGCATTGAAATGGAAGCCAGAAATGTATAACGACCTTTATATATATATATATATATAAAAAAAAAAAAAAAAAAAAATTAGAATAAAAGTCTGACGAAATAAATACCCATTTTTATTTCGACCTATCTTTACAAGACTAATGAGCGGACTTAATGTTGATAGAACACTTTTTGCTCATTTTTATTCATTAAATTATTCAACCCTTTGTTACGTAAGATTGCTTATTACCAGACAAAAGTACGACCACGGAAGCCGTCGCCTCAATGGAAAATCGATGAATATGGAACGTGATTCGCATGCGTTCGATCATTGCGGAATTATCGAACTATCGTCCGTCCGGATTAATTGCACGGGGAACGGCCTGAATAAACACCGGTGCGAAGGAAGTGTTTCGCGTAAATATTAATTACAAGCAAACGACACGGTACACGTACGAAAAAGTGCGGAACATGCGGGACCGGTGATTTAATTGCACGTTGTTATCTGAAGATTTATTCTTCCCGGAATATGCATTACCCTCGCGATTAGAATTCATCAACTTTCTCGCGTGCTACCACGAATCGAATCACCTTTTCTATTTTTTCTCTTCTTTATAAGCGTTTGTACACGCGTGTACGCGTGCTTTCTTTTTCTCTCTTCCTTTCTTTTTTTTTTTTTTGTTACCTTGTACAACGAGACGCGACAGTGAGAAACGTGAAATAGTCGTCGCGAGGTTTTCGCATATAAATGGGGAAAAAGCCCGACGCGGTCAGATTAGAAATAATTACCCCGGCTTCCACTCTGCTCTCTTTGTTTACGCGTGATAACGTCTTTCGCCGTGTGCACGCAAACTCGATAAACCGGATTTTACGTATTAACGAGTCACCGGCGGCGCGACGCGTTTTTAGTATTCATGCGACCGCGTCGCGCGAAACCGTCGCGATTAATGAATCCTGAAGTATTAATTTTCGTTCCCCACGCTTTTCGACCGCGATTAAACTGCCTACCACGAGAGGCAGAGATCGCTGATTTACTTTTCCCGCTTACGTATCTCGTCTCCGCGAATTTGCCAGGGTTTTCGACGCGCGAATATCATCGCTGTATGAATAATTCACCGAACAACTGCTTGGATGACATCTTGAAATAATTATTGTATAACTGTGTATAAGTAAATCGAAGAAGGGAAGCTTCTTTACGAGTCTCATCGTTTCTTTGGCTGGTCATGCATTCGATTATACGGGGTGAGTTAGGTGAGCGGTATAATATTTCGCGGAGGAAATAAGCAGTAAAGTTTCGGAGCGCGTGTACAGACAGATTGCTTAATTTAAATTTTAAGTGCCATGAATTTTTGTTTTTATAATTATTATAAACAATGCTCGTTTTTCTTTTTCATACGAAAATCAGTGCCGATGATTGTCTCTCAATTTTTTAATAACACATAAACTATAGTACTACTCTGTACAATGCTTGTGCTTACTCTGAAACGCCATTGTTGTATCAATAACCACAGTATTCCATAATCACATCCAGCAACAGTTATTGGAACAAATAAAATTCTTCGCATCTCGTATCCCTCATTCGCATAACCGAATCGATACACACATTCCCAATTAATCCCTAACATTCGTCCGTACACCTACAAACCATTCCATCATTCTATCTAATTTTTGCTTCGCGAATAAACTCGTTTTTAAATCAATTCCTTTCTTCTTCGCCATCGTTACCATCCTAAACTTGTCTCCTTCGTTATACGTCTTCCAAAATCACCACTATTTCCCCGAAACATAAACCAACCCCCGCTATAACGACCTTAGTAAAACCGTCGATCAACCCTCTCTTAGTACGCCAATGGCACGCAGTTTCATCGCGTGAACCCTTCTGCTCTAAACTCGTTGCCGTGCGAAATCCATCGTTATAACGGCTATTCGCAGATAGAGGCTGGTCTGTAACGTCGTCGTAAAGACGGAACATAGAACCAACCCCCTAGGTAGGTTCCAGGGTTAGCCCGGAAGTAGCTGGACGGTGTATCGTTCACGCGTCCCGGTCGATTGCAATTCGATGGCGCACAGCCAGTATAACAGAAGGCACCGATAGATAGGAATGACGAATGGTATCAAGGGTAGACGATCGAAATGAAAAAGCGTCGCTTACCGTGCTAGGTGCGGGCCAACGTTTCCCGTGTCGAAAGTAGAGGTTGCATTGATATCCGTGTCCGGGATCGCGCCGGATTCCATGCCGAGCGGCGCAATGCATTGGGCTGAAACAAATAAAGACCGCCGAACAATGAGTATTGCGTTAACGTCTTCTGTATTTAGGAGTACAGTAGCTTACACGATAGCGTAGAATATTTTTTTTCCGGTTAAAAAATGGTAATCTATCGATGCAAGATACGCTCGACACAGTTTCAACTCTTCTGAACGCGAAGAACGCAAAGAAAGTATTCCTTTGGCTCTTTATCGCATCGATATAGGTTGCTACTGAACTCCTCCAGAGAGACCAGCCCGAAAAAACGTTCAAGTGGGTTAAACTTTTGTTTTACCACGAAAATTTACATAGGTGCCAAGAAAAGGGGTCTCTGTTGGTATCGGTGCTCGTCTCGTTCTCGCCACCGGATCATAAACGGCTAAATAACCAGCTAACCGAGATGAATCCGTCGGATAGAGCCGGTTTACGTTCTTGTATACGACCGCCTTTCCTCCACCTTTGAACGAGGACAGGGAACGGGAAGAGTTAGGACGACGGGAAGGACTACCTCAACGTTTTCGTATCTCCGGGACCGATCAAATTGTTTCATGGGGGAACACGGCAGCGTTATGGGGACGCAATGTATCCTGCTACCAGGAATGGCCTATCTTGATACAATATTGTTCGCCGTCGAGAACTCTCCGCGTTATTTACGGTTTTGCTCGCGTCACGCATCGTTGCGCGATGGCGAAAACTTCGAAATCGTGGCTAACGAAACGTGCGCTTACTGTCGAGACACTGCCTCCATTATGCGAGTTAATAAATTGACGATGGGGTCGGAATTACGAGTTGAATAGCGGTTAGTATAAATTGAAATTCTGAGAACACGTATTATCGCTGGCGATCTCGAGTTTCTCCGATAAAATATACCTGTTTGCGATAGAAACTGGGTTATTCGACCTTTGTAATTAGCTCTGTCTCACGATAATTTCTAATCAATTTTTTATACATTATTTCAAGGAAGATTAAACGCTGAAAAAATGATTACAACACATTGCGATTCTCGATTCGAGACAAATGCAAAATCTGAGTAAAGCAATTCTCGCACGGTTTGCATCGCGTTACGTACAAAGACGAACGCGTTGAATTCTCTTAACTCGAGGTCGTCTCGATGTACCGCGGGGACGGTACGATTATCGACGAAACTGGGAACGCGACTCGAACACAACGGGGGATTGCGCCTCGTGGCACGGGCCGCATCGATTGCAATTTATGCATATCGAAGTTCTATTATCAACTAAAATGCGGCTCGGTAAAATTTGCTGGTGCATCGTTTGCCCGAATGGAGCGAATGTACGGCGAATAAACGATAATACCTAATACCGGATATCGAGTGCAGGTGCACCGGAACAACGCGATGGGAGGTTGCAGTTCTGTGCCACGAGTGGCCAGAGACTTCGCGAGAATTAATGGCGGGGAATTCGAGCTTATAACGGAAGGAATCCGTGATAAGTCATCGAGAAACAGAATGGCCACATAGGTGGCCATTAATATCAGTAAAAGTTTGTAGCATCTTTGGACGAATCACCCGGTCGTAATTTCGAGCTTGCGGATCTCTCGAGCTGAGCCCCTTGTTATTATCGTAAGATGAATCTCCTACAGATTGCGAACTCGTCCTGAAAAGCACATTAGTCTGTGCTTCGAATCGAGAGATGAAGTAACTTGCGTGTAACTCGATTAATCTTGATAAATCTGCGTGTTGTTCGAAACCGTTTTTAAAAACTGGGGTATCGATTATCGTACTCGACGATGGTCGTACGTTTTAAAAAAATCTTAGCAAGTGAATATTAAAAAATTTAGCAGATCTAACATATTCTCCCTAAGTGTCTTTCTTTTTATGCATTGATATAAAAGTAGATCACTAATGACAATGCGTCTTTTTGTATCTCTTTTATTATATCTTGACAAGAGTAATTAATAATTAAAGAGGGAACAATATCGCTTTTGTGCTGTCATATATTAAGAAGCAAAATAATGTTTAACATGTTAACTCTATTTTGTATCTTCTCCATAAATCAACTCGCTAAAATTTACCGATAAGAATCAATAAGGATTCCCATCGGGAAGACAAAGCAGCATCACCGCTCGAGAAACAAGCACACCCCATACTATTATTATTAATGAAGCCTCGATATATCCCTCGCACCCCCGGAATTCTCACAACCCTCGCCACCGCTGCAACTTCTCCCTTCTCGCGAGGTAAACTTGGATCGTTCTCTCGTAGAATCCGTTTCCTTTGTCGGCACGTCCTGCATAACGAGCCACCACGGTGAGATATCGCGCTCGTAAATCGATCGTGAATAACCGTTTCGAAGCGCGGAAAACTGGCGCCCTACGATTCAGCATCCATGTTTCGCTTAATTTCGACTACGCTCCGCGAGAAAACGTTCTTCACTGCTCGTATTAGCTCGTTTTCCCGTTGTCCGGCGTATCTCTTTCAACGATCCACCCCTTCAGGGCTGCGTTTCATCTCAAGCAAAACATCATTAATTACTTCTGCTCTATTGACGACGAGATGAATGGTCGCGAAACGGGGACACTTCTTTCGGCCGCTTTTCCGGGAAATTTATATTGCAATTAAGAGCGGGCGTTTGATACAGACCGACGATAGCGTTTCCATTTCTTTAATGAAAAACCGTTTTCAACGAAACGAAAGTTACAGCGATATTTCTTTCTCCGCCGTTTATCCTTTCTCTTATTTCGCTGTGTTCACCGTTGCTCGATGAAATACGAGGAAACACATTTCTGGATTGATTTTCTGGCACCGATTCCGCGCTGTGTATTACATTAACGAGCCACTTTCCGCGTTGGAGGTAAGGAATTGAACGTTTACGAGGCACATCGAGAAACGAGTGTCTGTTACAGTATATAGAACCGATGTACTTTGCTGTAAATGTTCCGGATGTAAAGATCTTGCTCCACGAGTGAAACTCTATCTTGGAGCGCTTCGATTTTTACGTAGCCGAGGCAACCAGTTTCTTCGCCTTATGAAACGATCGTTGCTTTAATGGTTATCGTGCTTGTCCCAAAATTTCTTGACACTCGCACAGCAACAGGTTAATATGTTTGCAGTTGGGTAAAAAGTTTACGATAAGCAGGAAAGTCGGATAGAGTTTTTTCAATATCAATTCAGACGAAGTTTGCAACGATACGATTATGTATCAGCTTTTATGAATCGTTTCTGCTTTTCGAAAGTGTGCGATAAAATGGAGACGATGTTTTTCTTTGAATTCGAATTAAAACTACGATTTATAATTTACTCTGGTCAATATATAATTTCGATACTTTCGGTTTGTAAATTTGTTAATAGGAAAAGTAACGTAGCTAAATCTGACAAATCTTTTAACGAAACTGAAGGGATTATTGGACGCTGACTAAGCCATTTCGACATGCAAATCTATGCCCATCGCTTTTTCGTACAGACACAGGATCGATGATCTAACAAAAGTTGGACGAGAATAACTCGTGAGATGTCTATCGTGGGAAATTTACTTGGACGTTTATTGACCCATTAAGTTCCAAGGCTCTTCATGGAATATTAGCGAGACAGTTATCTTTTATTTAACAAAAAGTGACATTAATATCGGGGAATAAAAGTGTCTTTCATAGATAAGTGGAAAAACGTGATATTCTAAGTTGCATGTCCTATTTCGTACTTTAAGTATACACCATTATACAAAATTGTTAAAAAAATTTGTTTAAAAATTGTTTCTTTACTTAGAAATGAATTAATTTCGCGTAGACTGTAAACTATTCTTTTATATTATCCAAATAATTAAATGCAAAATCAAACCCCACCGACAAAGCCCGTTCAAAATGGATGCCCATAACTCGAGGCACACGCGATTCTACTCTCTCCTCGATCTACCTCCCACATATTCCACCGTTCAGGCGCACCAATACAAGCCCAGTTTCAATTCCAGCGTCGGAAGTTGGTCGATCGCTGCGAAGTAATTTGGATCGAACAAAATCGCTTGTCGTCGATGCATTGTGCACAAAGGTACCCGTTCCAGCATCAAGCGAGCGTATCATGAGTTCACGTGGTTCCACCCACGCCGACGGGCAGTATCGTGAACGTTGTTTAAATACACAACTTCTCCCGAAAAGTTTGCAATTTGAAGAGGAGAGAGAGAGAGAGAGAGAGAAAGAAAGAGAGAGAAAGAGTGAAAAAAGAGCGAAAGAGAAAGCGAGAGAAAGAGAGACCGAACGTACACAGTTGCGATAGGGTGCGAGAGGGGGTTGCGACGCGTACCAGCGCGTAAATTCAGCTTTTCCATGCACGCGGCGAAGCGAACGCGGCCAAAGTCGATTCCCGATCGAAAGTTCGTCGACTGCGGTCAAGCGCCACGTGTATCGCCGTGACAGCCGTCGTTTTGATCGTTAATAACTTATGGACAAAGTTTCGCGATGAAAACTATAAAGCTCCGCGGGGCAGATTACAGCTCGCAGGATACTTACAGAGGTCTACGGCGCCCGTCTTGTTGGCCAGAGCGAGAAAAAGCAAAAGGTGGACGGCAGGTATTGCCCTCCCGGCGAAGAAACCGAAGCTTTTCACCATGGCTCCTGTTTCGCGCGAGGGCTTCACCCTCGCCCTTTTCTCACCGTGACTCCGCCCGTGCCATTTCTGCCTCGTCAACCTGGAACAAAAAACAGCGAAACGCAACCGTTATGAGAAGCGCCTCCACTAACGATATACCATAGCCCGGGGTGAGGGATTTCGAGTGTGTGTTGTTCTTTGCTCGTTTCGTTCGAACGCTTCCGTCGCGCGAGTGTTCTTCCACTGGCAAGTTCGATGACTTCGTTTGGGTGGTACTCGAGGGGAGATGACAACGGTACGGGAAGTCGAGTGTCCCTTGTTCGATCATCGATTTTATCTCGAACATCAAATACGTGTAGTACGGTTTACGATGTACGCGATCAGTTTTTATCCCTATCGTTACATTTTTGGACCGATGTTTTACTTGTTTCGCTCGTTTCGTTATAGTTTGCAAGTATTTAGTACAAAAATATTGTGTTTCGAAAGTATGTTTTAATTTACGGTAAGTTTATACGGAAAATTATAAAATTAGGGTGGAGGGCTGGTGCTGAAACAAGTTAGCCGCGCTATCGAAAGGAGCCACGAGTATACTCAACGTTTGCACTTAATTCAGGAAGTTATCTCATTTAAGTTGAATGAAAAATTGAAAGAAAATAAAGTTTCCGTGAAATTTATATTTCCCTTCGCGTTAATCCGACGTCCTTTGAAAAGGAGGAAGCATGAGAAATGGAACTTCATGAACTCTTTGAAATTATTCACGGTGAAACTCGCGTGTATTATGATCGAAAAAAAAAATATATACATATGTATGTATATGGTGATTTTTCACAGTTAATACCTTTTGTTCCGTTTTTACATATTTACCGAACATTGAAAAACAAAAACAGCACGAGTAACAAAAGTATACACGCGTTTGTTATTGATAAAACGAAGATCCATAAGCAAAACTAACAAAACGGTGTAACTTGACAAATAACGCGTTTAAAAAGCTCCCCGAAGCCATTTTGTCGATGTCAACCGATCCATTTTTATTCCAGGCCAGACAGGGTGCCGTTAAAGCGATATAGATGTATCTTTCTAATTATCCCGTGCTCGAATCTCTGATAGATCGTTGCACGGAACACGCATAAATTACGGTTATGAAATCACACTGTGGATGTTTCATGATAAGTGTCTCATAAAACTTAGCAAAATTAATAATCCTTGTCAAGCTTAAAGCTTAAATCTCATATGACACGTTTGTAAAATTAATATCATAATAATTGTAACAACGTTTTAATTTCATTAAAGAATACATCCCTTAGATTCTTAAAAACAACCCCTTTGAAATATTAATAAAATTTCTAGAAGCTTCATCTAAAGGAACACGATTTATAATATAAAGTGCCAAATAATAAAAATGAGATACTGCGAAGCAACTTTTCAAAAAGTCAGAAACAATTCAGTCTTCCCCGTATCGTCCCATAAATATATAATAAAGCAATGTGATCTGGTCGCGCATCCCCGTGTCACTTACCGTTAACCGATCGCGCGACACTCGTATCTCGAGATACGGTGTACACAGGCGTCAGGTGGCGTGGGAAAGCGAAAGCTCTAATAATTAATTCACGACCGCGGGCCACGCCATGGGAGATGGCTATAGATTTATTAGTTCGACAATACGATGTACCGTACCGCGACGCGGTTCGCGATACACGTCAAAGGTGCATCGGATAGATAGATAGAGAAAGACGCCTCTCTTCGTGGCTGCTCGGGGGGACGACGAGGACGATGGGCTCGTAAGAAAGGTGCGATTCCAGTGTCTGGACTTTGATGGAGTACGCCACGGTAATTGCGCCGGAAGTGAATAAGTAATGGCGAACGGTAGTAAGAAGTCGCTCGGTCGTAGGCCTCGCGTGCTCGCATTAAACATACATGCGGCAACTTATGGCCGGCGCGGTAGAAAATCCACAGTTTAGTGCGTGCACGCCCCGTATACTTTGTGCTACCTTGGAACGTCGGAACCGACGTTTCCCCAGGCCTCTTACCCTCTTTATTCCTACCTCTACCTACCTTTATCCCACTCCCTTGGAAAATTCTTTCAACTCGGTCAGAACTTGTTACGGGACGTACAAGTACGGTAGCCTCGATTGCTGATCAAACAGTGTTTCAACCGCCTACTATTACGTCTACTGCAGCCTGGATGAACTTTCTCTACAAGTCTCGAGACCTCATCCGGTGAAACGATGAAAATTCGTCTCGATTATACGAACGGTCAAAGGAAACCGAGGAAGCCGCCGTTTGACCGTTGGAACATCCCTGGATTTTATTCTTCTATGGAATTGGAGGCTATGGAAATTTTTCCATTCATCGTTCACGCTCGACGAGTAGAAAAACGTCCCTCCGCTCTTATCTCGACACGGTGCCTCGCAAGCCTAGCTTGAAACATTCCAATCAATTTTCCATCACCGCTTCCCTTCCGCCGCGTTCCAATAACGAAATTATTCATCGATTGTTTTCTTTTCATCTCGCTGTTCCACGAAGAGGCCAGATTATCGATGCTCGCGTCCTGCACCGTTGTCTTCGTAGTTTACGAAGCCTGGCTCGTTCCTCTTCATTGCCGGGCGAGGCTTTTGCAATTATTATTCCATCGACGCGACAAAGGTGGTCCATTTTACGATCGGTATCGCCTGACAATGTGTGCGCTCATATATACATATATATATTTGTACACGCGTCTACCTGCTGTTTATACGTTTATCGCGCATATGTGTACCGGAGTAGCTCGTAGAGGGATGGTACACGCGCGGAGAAACGAAGGTAAGAGCCCCTGTTAAGCTAGGGTGTAAGCCGCGAAGGCTTCCCGTGATATCCTAGTTCGACGTCGAATCTCTTCGTTTGCATAGCAATGAGTTTATGCAGATTAATACACGCGAAACGTCTACGCGTACAACGTCTCGTGGGATGTAAAGCACCGGTACCTACACGGTTTCGCGAGCGTGCATGCATATTTTATTGGCGGCGCCGCGTGCTTAAGGATTCCCGATCGCATAAACCCAGCACGCGCGTCGCGAACCTACACCCGCGATTTGTCTCCCTCTCGCCGTCCCATTAGTTATAATCCACGGCTCGGAGACTTTATCAAACAATGGACGTGGCCGGTCTGCTTGTTTCTGGGATCTGATATAAGCTCACCGGCCTACAAGCTGCTTAGTAAATGATAAAAGCCTGATAAATAGGAACACATCGATTCGTTTTCTCTCGGTGCTCCTTTTTCGTCCAGTCATCCAACGTTTCAGTGTCGTGTACCGTGTTAATAGTCCGGGACGAGGCTTTAGATTTATAGAAGATTTAGCGTGACGCTTTGTTTGAAACAATTTTTTTTTTTTTTCTCTTTTAACGAAGAGTGCTCGATCGAAGGGTAACGAAGTAAAACGATACAGATTTTCTGAAACGTATCGACGAAATGTATCTTTAAGCGGCAAGCGAACGACACCAATTGGACAATTAGTACCGGGGAGAGTTAGAACTCAATTGGGGTGGTTATTGTAATCAAGCTCCTGCACAGTTCGCTTTGTTTGTCCTCGTACTCACTTTGTATTACGAAAGCTGTACACTCGTGTTTGCATCTTGACTAAACATTCTAATTGTAAGTTCCACGGTTGTTTGCGACCTCTCCAACCTCCTTTAGAAAGCAAACATCCTAACATTTCTCAGTTCAATCACTCCTAACGAGTCCAATTTTTTTTTAAATACGTAACATCGAAACAACATTACTTTCCTCTTTCATAGAATCCTGTGCATAAACAAAACGCGCCAAATATGGGTCCTACGTTTTACGAACTTTCCATTGTCCGCAATTAAACGTTCAACCGCCCACGCAGCGGATATTTTATCGCACCGAGCGCTAAAACGTAATCGATGTCGCGATAACATCGGCAAGGCTTGCATCGTGGATCGATTTTATGGCAAAAAGTCCGGTGAAAAACGAGTGGTTACCAGCGGATCACCGCGTTGACCTTAATTACGGATCGAAAGAAGCACTATACGCCGCAGACATTTCCGCGTGAGCGAGATGCAACCGAAAAAAAAACATCGGTAATCCGACGCATCAAGGAAACCGACCAAAATGGTCGGGAGCGCGATGCAAAGGAGACAAAGGGAGAAAAATAAAAGGTCGCCTGGTACCGGTGGAAAAGCGATGCTTATCCGGCTTGAAAATATGCGTACGCGTCGAGGAGGGAGAAATACGAGCAGCCGTGGCATGTCCAGACGGAACGTTAATGTCAGTTAATTATCTGTAAAACGCCCGAAGCGGGAGATTCGTTTCCAAACTAGCGTGCTTGTAACGCGTGGGCGCGGCCTGCGTGTTTTCTGAAATCACGACGTCCGACAGAATTTCTCGCGTCGATTTCAGCTGTTAAAAAAAACGCGGCTCGTTTATGATCCTTCTCTCGATACGTGCTCGAATCGTTGTGGCTCACGAGGTGATCGACTCATTAGATGGAACAGCTTTTAAGAATTCGTTCGGGTAATTAAAATAACTCTCAGGTGACCTCGTTCCTTGGTTTGTTCATTTATTTTTTATTTCTTCGGTTTTTAATTGGGAACGATATTGGAATTGTTCGCATAGTAATGGATAATAATTTTTCGTTCTATTTCTTTTTTATCGTTGGTATTTCATCGTGTCAGTTTTTCAACAAGGGAATTTTACAACGAGCAAAAAGCATCGATGGATCAGGGCAAGCTTGCGGTCTGATCCTCCTCGTGATCCTTGTGTCCTGTTCGACGGCACGCTTCGACGGCTCGAATCCATTCCGAACCGAAATTCGCGTATCCGAAAAGAAACAATGTCCCCGAAATAGATTTCGATGGTACCACGTAACCGGTCAACGCACGCCTGTGAACGTTTCCTCAAATATTTACGCATCAAACACTGAGTCTATGAGATGAGAATCGCGGCGGTCGTAAACGTGACTGGATAAAAGGAAAGGAACGTCGAAATCGTTTCCGCGATTTCAATAGAATTTTCCGCTACTTCAAGATGCAGCGTTACGTAGCAAAAGTAATGGAGAAAGTATGCCACCGAATGTTCATCGTTTCGCATCGACAGACATCGGTGGATAAGATACCTTGGAATTATGGAGGGCTTTATTCGAGAACCGTGTATCGCGACGTTTAGATTTATGGCGTTGTATGTAGAGGCCGGTCGACTTTCCATTTATCAGAATGGTACCTGTAGCATTCGGTCCGAATGGCTGCGAAACATCCGCAAACTTCGATCCCGCGAACAAATGGATGGAGTTTCGCAAAAGGAAAACGCGGATGGAAAAATCACAATGGGAGGCGGCTTCGGATGTTTCGACGTTCCCTTCCTATTGTGCGCCGACTCGTGAAAAATGCACACTGATTTTCCGTAACAATGCTGACGAAAGGAGAATTTTACTGATCGTCGAACTAAAGAGATGTACCGTGAAATATTTCCAGACATCTTACCCACCCGTGTGTATCCTCCATTTGCCCCACGGTGAGTTACACACGACCGATAAAGGAATGATCCGCGATTTGTCATTGACGTTCAATTACGCGTTATTACATGCTAGCTCCTCCATTTCTCCTACATCATTTTTTTCTTTATCCCCTGTTATCAATTTGTCGTGCCATCGCGAAGGTATGGAAAGAATAGGGAACGCGTATCGGCTTTCGAGTGCAATTAATTTCATACCTTTGTGGACAAAAATAAATTATGAAATAATAATTAACGCGTTCTCTTTTGTGTCTAATTTAAAAAAGCTTCTGTTCCTTTCAAAGATAAAAAATTACATTTTTTCCAATGTTCATAATTTTTATAATTACCAGAGATATTTAAACTATCCGGAAACTAGCTGGCGGTGAACGCGTTAAATCAATGCGAAATTAGTTTTCTTTGGTTTGTTTATAGCGTGAAATAGGTCGAAACAAGTGACATTGTACAAAGGTACGATATTGAAAAATATGGCTGGTTTCTCGCGAGCACTAAACTAAGGCACAAGTACAGCAGCCTGCTCACCATACGGTGGAGTACATACTCATGGCTTTGACTTGTATAAAGTCGTTGTTCTAACGCGGGACCACTCGACGCTCTCTCTTTCGAGTGCTCCTAGAAAAGAGCTAGACGACGTTCGTCTTGAAGAAGAGGACCCTTTTATGGTTTTCACCAACTAACCACACCAACAAACCTCGAAGACGTTTCCACTGCAATTCTATCGCGGTCCTCGCGCTGCAACTTCGTCGAGAGTAAATTGAATTACAATTAACACCGGCGAAGTGCTTTTCAGCTTCCGCTATTTTCGTTGCTTGAAAACGCCATCAACTCGAAACAATTTCTACGACTGACGTTTCGGGAGGGGAAAAAATTAGACGGGAAAGAGATTAAAGGATGCATCCTTGGTATTTTGGCGAGCGTGCATCTCGTCGCTGTCTCTCCGACAAGTGTTTCACAACGGTGCGAACGAAAATAATAGACGGCAACCAGTGACGATGATTAATAATTTAATATTGCCGCGAATATTTCAAGTTAATGATTACGAGAGCAGCGTAAAGTTCAAAGGAGGCAGTAAAGCGACGGTAGAAAGTCAATTAAGAAACTGGCTGCAGTCGCTAGCGTGCCCCGCTTCTCGTTATAAATAGTTTTTAACGCTAAACTCGGCACGCGTGTATCGACACCGGTGGGCTTATAAACGTCTCACGAATTCCACGAAACACTCTCGACGATCCGAGACTCTTGAAATACGCCGTTGTCGAAGGTATATTTGGCGTTGCAGGTGAGCGGAACAATGGCGTCGAATGATCCAGCAGCTTCGTGGTTGCCGGAGGTAAGGATTATAATCAGTACTTAAGCCGAGTACTTTCCCGACGGGATGAAGTGACCGAAAGCACTACGTCCCTTATTGTGCTCGTAAATGATTTTATTTGACCCTCGGATTATTGGGCTGCGGAGAAAAGGCGCGCACAAACACTCGAGAGAACTCTGTTCAGACGTGCCGTGGCTGCCATTAATGTCCATTATTCTTGAGGGAGGAACGGGGATTCATCGTTGAGTGTGTCGTCTCGAAAACCACTGTCTGAAATGGCCAGGACTCCACGAAACTACGACCGGTCGTTGTCCGTCGATGTTTCTTTTCTGATAGAGCAAAACAAAGTGGACAAGACACTCTTCGAGAGAAGAGAGGACACTGTCCACGTGTTTAAAATCTTGTTTGAACGAGTGATTTCGTGTTTCTTTAAGATAAACTATGTTCTTGCGTTTCTTTCTTTATTTCTTTTTTGTTTTCCTTTTTTTTTTTTTTTTTTTTT
>SMSQ01014205.1:63273-82081 GCA_019453375.1 Ctenoplectra terminalis | reverse complement strand
TTTTTTTTTTTTTTTTTTTTTTTTTTTTTTTTTTTTTTTAACCACTTTGCGTCGTGTAAAAACGTTAGGCAACGTAGCCGTATTTCGTGCATCGACACGTAGGTACACAAATAGACGGTCGAAATGTTTGGAATTGCTCGATCGACGCGTATAAAGATATTTGCATAACTATTCGACGTGACTGCGTGTCCCGATGACATAGGTATTTGTTCATCTGTTCTCTAATCTCGCGTCTAAGCGAGTCGTTAGTCTTCTTCAAGACTCACGTCGGCGGAGAAAGGCGACAACCAGTGCTGAGTCATTCGACTGATGCAGTGAAAAAAGGGGGTCGAGCTGGGAGCAATTGAAGTTGGGCCATTTCCAAAGGTAATTCTCCTCGCTTGCTGAATTACATTCTGATCTTCACCACTGATTCGCACTTTTCCATCCTGAATATTAGAGTTGGCTATTAGATTAAATCCCTGGTCATTTATCAATGACAACAACAATGCGATGGTGCCTCGTCACGATTCGATGCGCGAACTCTAAACGAGAATTCAGAATGAGAATACTGAACGTGATTGTAATTTGAAAATTTAGTCTTCGAGCGTTGCCGAGTTCAATGGACGTTTCTCAAATTAAAAACCGCGACTCGTGAACGTGACATCTGGAAGCTGGTTTCTCCATCGTCGTGCGTAATTTCTGTCGCGTTCAATCGTTTCGCGCAATCGCGTAAGACGTTTATCTGTTAATTAACCAATTACACGATAGATTTATTCCACGCGCTTGGGAATCTCCCGGGCTGCGCACGATTTGTTTCTCTGGCCGACACGGTCGGCTGGCATTTATTGGCCGTTTGCGTGATTTATCATCGCGAGATGAGCGCGTACGATAATGATCGGCAGGGGACGAGAAAGAACGCCCGCTCTCGGGGGAAACTAGTACAATTTTTTGGGTCAACCGATGGCATTGGCAAGGCTGCACCGTTCGCCAGTTGATTCAGCAAATAAAAACGAGGCTAAAATTCCAGTTAATCAAATAAATCGACAGTTTGTGCATTCAATGTTGCTCGAACAAAAACTGCATTGCGATGACCTCTTAACGAGATGACAGGGATTTCGAAGCTTTAAATCGATCAAAATTTGACACGAGACTTCAAGTCCCTCGCGCAAAAATTCTACCACCGTGCATACTTTTCGATATCTGACAGAAATACTCGAATTTTAAATATATCGTCCCATTTACAATATTTTGGCGCGCCTTTGGTTCCACCCAAGAATCGGTAATCGATAGATAAATCGTCGCTTTGTACGATGAGAATCGAAATGCACGGGTATAATTTTGGCAGTGGGTCGAGGTAGGGTAGGTGACGGAAAAGATATCGGTCATCCTGTATCAGATCCATTATTTATAGGAATGCACATAACGCAAATACATGGATTTTCGATGAATCGACCGTATCTGCGAAAAGTGCATGCACCGCGAGTCGATCCGCCGAAGGGAATTCTGGGGTACAAAAGCGGATGGAAAAGCGAAACCCTCGCCGCATGTATATGTATGCGCGCGACCACGTTTGCGTGTACGTGTATATACGTATCTACATATATAGTTGCCTTTCGCAATAAAATACAGCGGCGCACGTAAAACGCCGACGCGCTCTGGCGAAGCAAAGAACAACAAACAGCGAGTCAGGACGGACGATTTACATGCATAAACTGCCTTCTCTCCGACTCTTTTTATCGTGCCTCCCTCTCTCTCTCTGTCCCTCTAACTCGGTTCCTGCGTCATCCTCCCTTTTCCTTTATCCGGTCTACCACAATTTCTTTTAGATTCACTTCCTTAATAGCGCACAATTTTCCCGCAGACCAGGAAACCCGAGCTATCCAACGAAATGAAACTGTGATTTTTATTTCGCGATGCCACCTTCGTAACGCTGATGTAAATCAATGAGACACGATACAAGCGTGGTTAAATGTGAACGTATTGTATTTTACGATCCACTTGGATAACGTATAAAGCGAAGAACTGATACGGGTGAATTTATACTGGGAGAAACGCGACGATTGTTTGAATTGGTCGGAGTAATTGTATAATAAGAAGACAACGGGAACTGACAGAATCATTAATCACGACGGAAACAAGCATAGAGAGGGTATCTTCTCACCCATCAACTGCTGTACCATGTATTATACATGATATGTAAGAAACTCACCACCTCCTTCAGGTATGCACTGAAGTAATATGATGTCGCATAAACATCCCACGCCCATAAGGCTATATTCGAGCCGCCGTAACGCCACAGGAATACAGTAAATTTATTAGCGACTCGTGGAACTGATTTAGAACCGTAGAAACTCATCGGCTACGATAATGAAATTATTCGACGCGATTAGGACCATCCTGGGCTCGTCGGGTACTTTAGAGATCATCTCGTATTCCTCGAACAGAAAAAGCGTCTCTTTGGATCCGACGAATCTAGGGTAGCAATGGCTAACTTATTCGAGTCCGAGATAAAGCACTAGGGAGTTTACAGTAGTTTGGCGAGCTCAAACGATCTCGGAAAAGTATTAATAATGTCTTTTAAACTTTGCATAAGGTCGGACGAGTTTTCTCGTCATTTTTAACAGTTTCGTTTCGTCTATTTTCCTATTAGTCTTGTAGCTCTGTTTTGGCCCTCGAACCAAATACACAAAGGTCTCGTTGCTCTTTCATAATACCGAAACCTTCCGAGTCGTGCCATAGTTGAACGTAAGTAACTCATTAGCGATTCCGTATTCATCGCTCTGTTTATCAATTACATGAATTGTCAGCGCGGAAATAGCATTACCGTAAGAGTATTACCGTTGCACAGAAGCCTTAACAGATTCAACTCGCGACACAATTTAATCGATTGTCTCATTCATTAAAAGATTCGTCAGCAGGTAAAAGCGACGAATTACGAAAGGCGTAACGAAGCACGTCGTCCTCGATGAAAACTCATTCATGGTAGAAAGAGAAACGAAGCGATTTAAGTTTCCATTCAAAGCGACGACGCGGAGGTTCTTAAATTGCGTCTTTCGCGTGCCCATCGCTCTGTGACATGTTTGCGCTCAAGGAATCTTCCACATTTTCAAAACAACGTCCACCGTCGTTCGTTGGTGAGCGGGAGCACCCCTTTTATATCGTCCTATTAAATCAAATACCGGGGAGAAGCTTCGCTATGAGAAGCCACTCGTGAAAGAATGCGATTCAACGCGATTAAACCTGATTTCCAAGCGGCAGCTGTTCCAGAGGGAATAACCAAGCTCGCGAAAAAAGAGCAGCGGAAAAACCGGCGCCCATAAATCCGGACACGTATTAAACAATAATGTCCTTAAGTGAAACGAAGGGGAACTAAGAAGAAAACGAGTAGTTGGTCGTGCGATGCGATCAAAGCGATTGGTTATTAAGACGGATAGAAACGACCGAGTGCACGCGCCAGTTGACCCAAAACAAGAGCAGATGCCGCGAAAGAAGAGAGGATAAAGCGTGTAAAGCAGAAAAGACGAGGCGCCTCCGCGAACACTCCGACTTCTGTGCCCTCCGGTTCTTTCTCCGCATTCCGTCACTCTGTGTCTCGGCGCTCTAACAAGCCTCTAATGAGGAACGGGTGTTACTCGTGTCCTCCGCGGTACTTTTGCGCAATTACCATTTATCACATCTGCCTCTCCACCGTACCACTCCCACATCTTTTTTCTCTTTCTCTCGCTGTTTCTCTGTCTCTTTCTCTTTCTTTTCGCTCCTTTTTTCCCCTCCTTACGCCACTTCCCCAGGTTTCTCGTTCTCTACTGCTTCTGTCCACGCAGCCCCTTCTTTATTTTTACTCCGCTGCCTCTCGTAGAACGTGCCGAGCACTGACACAATGAGCGGCGTGTTGTTTCGACGTATCCGGTACGCCGTGTCTCGCATACCCGACTTTCCGGTCCAATCAGCCGCCACAGATTACAAGCCGAGCGGTTGTCCGGGATACCGGGAATCCTTGTTTTAGAGGATTCGACTAATTTACAATGAAGCGGAGCGTATGGATCCATTCGATTTGGTTACATTTCCGTTTGTAACGGACTCTGGTTGCGTCCATTTCACTTTCACAATGATTGACGGTGATTATATTTATAGGAACTTTCCTGTCAGCAAATTTAAATTCTAAGATTTAGTTCTAGTTTAAGACGGAAAGTCTGAGGACGTGTTCCAAATTTTACGGTCTACCGTTTCATTAAGAACTATTTGAACAACGCAAGTTTAATTCGTTCCTTCGCAACAGTTAGCCGAACAACGATAAATACAAATTCTGACATCGCAACTAAAATCCCCGCAGGCTTTCTCAAACTAGAACACGCTGCGTCTTCGCGTGGCTCAACGTTGTCTTCGCGACGACGGAATAGAGGGTGAGACTAAACGCGTAGAATGCACGTAAGAACAAGTTTAAACGCGCGGGATAAATAGATTGTCGAGAGTTTCGCGCAACTATCCGGGAGATTTCCGTGGAAGATTCGCGCGGATCTCGCAACTACCCCAAGTTTGTCGCCCATTACGAGGTCGTAGCGGGATTCCAGCGAACGTGTTCCTCCAACGATTGATTCGAAATCGTTATCAAGGGCTCCGTGCACGTACACGCGACGTGTCGCGCGTATCCACGTGGAAATGGTAACAGAAGAGCAGACAGCAGGAGGAGATCGCTTTTCCGCGTTGATTATTTCCTTTCGAACGTTCCTCGGCTGGCGTTCGACTTGGGAGGCAGAAGAAAACTGGCGAAAGAAATAGAAGGAAGCGGAAAGTAGGACAGCGCGAAATCGAAAATCAGCTTCGTACAAGCGACGACGACCCCGGACCTGGAAATTTCCGGGCCGGTGATAACGTTTCGCTTGGATAGATCGTATCTTTTTCGGTGAAAAGTTGACCGAGAGATCGAACAGATATCTTTCCCAGCGACAACAGAATCAAAGGGAGAGACGAAGATTCCTCGCAGGAATTTCTCCTAGAGCCTGTTCTACATATATTATAGCTTAGCACGTCATTACGCGAGAACCGAGTTACAGGTTTCGATGCGACCCTCCTTGCCTCTACAGCATGCCAAGAAAGGGAGGTTGCGGCGAAACATCGCACAAACGAAGTGGATCGTTAAGGTGGCGCGTTTCGATCCTCGCCCTTTCGCGCGAACGATCCTCGCGTTCTGGGAATTTAATTCGGAATGGCAAATGTTAAGCCCTTGGGAGAATGGATCATTCGCGTGTTTTAATTTTTGGGAACTCGAAAGGTGATACGGAATGCGTTTTCGACGAGTCCTTTGGGGTGTGATAAATTTGAATAAACGTCAAAATTGGAAATAGAGATAAAGCCACGGTACAATAAGCAACGAGGTAAATGGACAGAGAATATTTCAGAGTCATAATCCAGTTCAATTAAGCATTACTCCATTTTTGCACCGACGACGATAACAAATTCCTAAAAACAATTGAAGCAACCCGTTGGCAAGCGCGAGGTGTGAGAACGGTGAATAACGAACGACGAACATAGAAAGCGATAAAAGAAAGAAAACGCAAGCGTGCACGTACAAGAAAGCCGATTTACAGCGGCGTGCGCGTTTTTGAGCGAAGGAATTCTCGGGCGTTGATAGCGTTTCGGGGGGATAGATCGAATCTCCGCGAGTGAAAAGTCGACCGGTCGTTTAGATGGGTATTCCCCCACGGGGCGAGAGGGGTGGAAAAGTAGAAAGGATAGAGAAAGCAGCAGGGGTATGAGAGGAAATAGATCCAGGGATTCTTTCGAAACGGTTATTTCTCCGTTCATTAAGTTTTACGGTCTCCCGAGCACTAGCTCGCAGTGCTCCTGCGAGTGTAGATCGCGTGCTTCTCCGCGATTTTCAATGGCGTGCGACCTCATTACCGAAATAGTACTCATTATCGTAGCAGAGCGTCGGAAAGAGGGTCGAGGGGTTGAAAGGGGGGCGAGAGGTATTTCGTCAGGGTGTTACATGCTGGGCACTCTATGTAAAAAGGACCGCTTGCTAATGGCCGCGAGTTATTCAGCGGCACGTAGATCTGACCGTGCTACGAAACAGGAGGAACATTGAGCGAGATCGTTGGAAATATTTAGTCGAGTGGTTCCTCCGACATGGCTGAATAGCCACGAACATTCTTGAGGTAACCCGACTCGTGTTATACGCAGCTAACACGCGTGCCCTTACATCGTAATTTTTTTTTTATTTTTTTTCTTATTTTTTCTTCTCATTTCATCGAATTAAATTTTCGAGAAACTTTTAAACGCGTCGCTTCGGTGAAAATAAATAAAGCGTCTCGAGTTTTTACAACAGGTAGGGAATCAGTCGAGTCTTACCCCGTTATAAATTGCACCTATGTAATTATTTAACGTCACGGTAAACCTATTTTTATGGCGTCATTTTTTTTTTCTTTTTATCAGCGATATTTTTATGCGACAGTACACGCCTAATTGATTTTCCTTGGTTGTGTCTTCCCTTTCCCATTTTCCGTCTCTTGTAAGGCTGTTTTCCATCATTTTTAATAATATTTTTATACCGCCATAAAAGAGGCGTATCAAGGTAAAGCAGCGCATAGACGCGCTTCTTTTTTTTTTTTTTTCTTTATTTTATTACTGCACGAGGTAGCCTCGAGCCACAGGGATGTCATTTTTAAAACTTTATAGGTAGTAAATGGTAAGCGAGCGATACGCGCAACTTCTCTTGGAATCGTTCGCGTTTGAGTTACTACGTTATCGTTCGGAATCGTTTCACGAAACCGCTCCACGATTTCTTCTTTCTGCCCTATCCATTTTTCTCGTCCTATCAATTTCGATGTAGGTGACGCCGTATCGAAATTACAAGTACGCTCGAATTACAAGTACACGTTGATGAGAATAACATCTGGGATTTCCATTCCGAGCGTGCTCGATCGACGTTCCACAATGAAACAGTAATTTATTGTTCGGCGGCGTGTGCTTCAACAAATTTTCATTTAGCCGACGTGCATCAAGTTTCCAATGCGACAACGCATTACCGTTCCCTCTGTAAATTTAAATAAAAACCATACACCTTTTCCCCTCGTCGTCGCGCCACCCTGGTGTCGCAGCAGCGGGCGTATTAAAAACAAAAATCGGCTGGACGCTTTTTTCCCAATAAAAAATGTATTCCGTTGGCTGCGGTATTTTCGATGCAACGTGTAATCCGGGAAACATAATGGTAATCCTTCGCTAAGCCGACCGATGAAACATTACGTCCGTTCAGACCGAAGTGTATCGACTGTGTACCTAACATTTTTCTCTCCGGGGAAAACAAAATTTATATCTTCTTTCTTTTTTCGCGTTCGTCGTGGAATCTCGTTGGTGAAATTTTCTTCCGAATTTTCCAAAATTCCCAAAAATTCCGCCTCCGAAACATTTTTCATGAAAGCCAGACCTTTAATNGGAATCGTTTCACGAAACCGCTCCACGATTTCTTCTTTCTGCCCTATCCATTTTTCTCGTCCTATCAATTTCGATGTAGGTGACGCCGTATCGAAATTACAAGTACGCTCGAATTACAAGTACACGTTGATGAGAATAACATCTGGGATTTCCATTCCGAGCGTGCTCGATCGACGTTCCACAATGAAACAGTAATTTATTGTTCGGCGGCGTGTGCTTCAACAAATTTTCATTTAGCCGACGTGCATCAAGTTTCCAATGCGACAACGCATTACCGTTCCCTCTGTAAATTTAAATNTTTTTATCAGCGATATTTTTATGCGACAGTACACGCCTAATTGATTTTCCTTGGTTGTGTCTTCCCTTTCCCATTTTCCGTCTCTTGTAAGGCTGTTTTCCATCATTTTTAATAATATTTTTATACCGCCATAAAAGAGGCGTATCAAGGTAAAGCAGCGCATAGACGCGCTTCTTTTTTTTTTTTTTTCTTTATTTTATTACTGCACGAGGTAGCCTCGAGCCACAGGGATGTCATTTTTAAAACTTTATAGGTAGTAAATGGTAAGCGAGCGATACGCGCAACTTCTCTTGGAATCGTTCGCGTTTGAGTTACTACGTTATCGTTCGGAATCGTTTCACGAAACCGCTCCACGATTTCTTCTTTCTGCCCTATCCATTTTTCTCGTCCTATCAATTTCGATGTAGGTGACGCCGTATCGAAATTACAAGTACGCTCGAATTACAAGTACACGTTGATGAGAATAACATCTGGGATTTCCATTCCGAGCGTGCTCGATCGACGTTCCACAATGAAACAGTAATTTATTGTTCGGCGGCGTGTGCTTCAACAAATTTTCATTTAGCCGACGTGCATCAAGTTTCCAATGCGACAACGCATTACCGTTCCCTCTGTAAATTTAAATAAAAACCATACACCTTTTCCCCTCGTCGTCGCGCCACCCTGGTGTCGCAGCAGCGGGCGTATTAAAAACAAAAATCGGCTGGACGCTTTTTTCCCAATAAAAAATGTATTCCGTTGGCTGCGGTATTTTCGATGCAACGTGTAATCCGGGAAACATAATGGTAATCCTTCGCTAAGCCGACCGATGAAACATTACGTCCGTTCAGACCGAAGTGTATCGACTGTGTACCTAACATTTTTCTCTCCGGGGAAAACAAAATTTATATCTTCTTTCTTTTTTCGCGTTCGTCGTGGAATCTCGTTGGTGAAATTTTCTTCCGAATTTTCCAAAATTCCCAAAAATTCCGCCTCCGAAACATTTTTCATGAAAGCCAGACCTTTAATCTTCGCTGTTTTCCAAACGTTTTTCAATGTTCCGTTTTATCTTTTTTTCCTTTTTTTTTTGTTTTCATTTTTTTTTTAACTGCAACCTTTTGATCGGTGGAATTCGAGAGATTTATTTCCGGCAGTGTAATAAAGCGAGAGAAACTGCGTTGGGTTATGTGGCCGCAACGAATGCGGAAAGAAATATTCAAAATCATAACGCAGAATTGCAGGAAAATTTCTGACAAATTTTCACCGGGAACTTTTGTTATAATTAATTATAAACTCTCCCCCTTTCGTCCAAACTGAATAGTTTCAAAGGTAGTTACGATACCAAGGTGAAAAGGGTTGACTGATAACCGCTGCGTTAGAAATATGCTGAATATCAAGCACCTTTACACGTGCGAGCCAAGAGGATCGTATTTAACAGAACTCCAACAATGCTTTCCCTTTCTCCTCTTATCCTCTTTCCTTTCCATCCCTTTGCTACGTCTTTCAGTCTTCCCGTGCTCATCTTCAATGTGCCCGCGTTAAATAACAATGGATCCGTGGAAGTGGGACTACTCGAAAACATTTGCCCGTTTCCTCCCCCTTAGCCACCCCTTTTGTCGCGATTCATTCGTCCTCCCGCATAATGACGCGCCGCGTCTATGGGAGCAGCACAGTCGCATTCACCGAGGTGAGGCTTACCAGCGTCTCCACCTTTTGTCCTTTCTTCTTCCGACGGTATAATTGTTGCGCTAACATTTGCCCTGCAGGGATCGATCCAAGCCGGGGTGAACACAATTACGCCCAAGGTAAGGTGCACCTTGATTTCATTTCCCCTTCCTTTTTACAGAGAGATAGTGCTTTGTTCCTTGCAAGAATCGTAGCTAGATCTTATGGACGAAACTTCTAGTGGCTCTTCGGGGTGTGAAAAAATGGCACGAAATTGATAATTTGAACGTTCCAGTGTAACGCGACAAGGTGAAATTGTTAATTTCGAATATTGTATCGTGTGTTTAATATATGAATGAAAATAATAAATAGAAGGTTTCGTCGGTGTTTGGAACCGATGTAAACCGACGGAAAGACGTTTCGTGGAACAGGGTAGAAATATCGATTCACCGGGATGCATCTTGCAAAGATGGCTTCCGTAAAAAAATTTTGCATATTGTTTCGCTCGGACGTTATTTAATAAGAATATATAGAAAGAAGAGAGAATCAAAAGGCAAGGCTTTTATAAACTTTTTGTAGAAGAACACGATACCCTTACGCAAATACTTCAAAGAAATCCGCCAGACCTTTAATTAATAAGCCGGTAACTTTATCCGTCCCCTTTTGATTCATCCTAGAACGTAACAATTTTTCTTCGAATCAATTAACATTTACTGTAACGTTACCGTGTCACGAGACTCTACGAAACTCTCCTACTTGTCAAACTTCTTTCTCCCTAATTACAGTCGCATCGCTAATCAGACATAATTACACGGCTAGCTCGCCAAATAATCCCGCGTTCCAGCCAGTTTCATTAAAGATCGTCGCACAGCAAACACACCAAGGCCGGTAGAGCCGCGGTGAAGTTTCGCGATCCAATTTTTCAACACGTTTATGCCCGGTGGGCAGCCCTGGCTCGTCCACACTGCTCTCGAGCACAAGGGGGTGAACCGGAGAAGAGGAAGAGTTTGCGCAAGCCGGTCTCTCATTAGGTTAGGGCAAATTAGCACGCAAATGCAAACACACGTAGCCAGCCCGGCTATATCCACCCCTCTTTCTCTCATCCTTACTTCTCCGCTCTACAATCTCTCCGGGGAAACGTTCTGTGTTTCGAGATTGATTATCCCCTATCGGCTTGTGCAGCGTTTCCCCCCGGCAAAACTTAGCGGGCCGGCGTCGATAATGCACAGGGGGAACCGTTGGGGGTGACCAGGGGGTTGTACGCGCGATGCTTGTTCTCTGGTTTCGGAAGGGTAGAAAGTGTGGAGATCGTAAATTTCCTCCGGTGAGATCATAGACTGCACCGAAGATATACACCGGACGAGCGTGCAAAGCCGGATAAGCTTTGCGGCGAGATCGCGGTTAATCGGCCGCGATCTGTAAATGTTGTTTTTCCATTATTCGAAGCGAGGGGGTGGGGAGATAGCTCGGTGCATCGGGGATGAAAACCGCGAAATTCCACGGGCCATGTTATATCGCGAGCCAGTGCTTTTTTCTATTCGGATTTCAACGACTGGCTGACTTGCGCTGATTTATTACTTTCAATACTTTGACGTTTATTCCATTCTAATTTGTACATTTTACGGAGCGATCAGATTACTCGGAGAACTCTCGGAACTCGCCGACTTCTTCAGAAAGTGTATTAAAAAAGAAGGAAAGGTAGGGGAAAAAGTAGAGGGAAAAAAGGAGAGGAATTTTGCCTTATTACTGGAAGAGAGCGGACTGGTCGGAAGGAAATATGAGAAAACAAGGGCGAAAGGTGGTCGAGTAATTGTTTGGAGGGCGCGCAGAAATTCTTTCGCCCGTCTTGCCAAATTTCTGGCGCTAGCTCGCGAATCCGTACAATTTTGCAAACGTCGGCCGAGGAATTAGTAATCCGGTGAAAGACAGGCTTGCCGGGGACGATAACGCAAAGTCAAAGGACCGTAGATCGAACGACGAGGAGAATGGCTGGGAATAAAGTGAGTCAAAACGAAGCGAAGACCCGAAGGAAGGCGGTCGAGGAAGAGGATCGGAGCTCGCGAGGGAAGGAAGGAATCGTGAAATCGGATTTTCAAAGCCCGCTTAATGTATACGATTTCCAGCAGCGAATTTCCTACCCCCTCGCGACCGTCATCACCACCCCCTTACCTCTCCGTGAAATCGACCAGCAGGGACAAAAAGCGACGGAGGCCAGCGGCAGCCGAGTCAGGATCGACCACATAACTTTGAGATTAATTAAATTTAAGCGCTGTTAAAAGGATTAATTAGTAGTAGGTACTTTTGCGAGGACACCGAACCTCGGGACAGAATTATGCTGGGACGAAAGTTTCGTCGAAGGGAGAATGAAACACCGGCTGTCGGGGGTAAGGGTACGTTTACACTGGCGCCAGCAGCCAGGAACTTCGAACCCCGACTTATATCGGATCATTTGGCTGTAACAGAGCGTGACAGTGACTTTAATTCGGCTGTCTGCTCTAAGTGCTGCGTAGGCGTGATTTTAGTTTTCTTTTTTTTTTTCCAAAGGGAAGGAAAGAGCGTGGGTGTTGTCTTTCGATGTTTTAAACACGGAACGAATATTTTTGGTACTCGTACGATAGTTGCCGCTTTTAGGTATTGTGGATGGTTATATTCCATTCTCGACATCCGACAATGTACAGGATAATTATTATACAGCAGTAATCAGCCGAATACCTCTGGAGGCAGGTCTTAACAGACTCTGCAGTACAGCGTAAGATGTAAACAATGAGCGATTTCGGTCCATGAAATATATCGTGCTAAGAGGATATTTCGAGGTACGTACCATGTTTCATAAGAACAACTGCTAATGATCTGTAGCAGTATATCAAGAAGCTGATTCCAGCGTGTGTTACACGTTACCTAACGAGTCTTACTCGGTCCTCTTAACTGTCATGGATTCATTTGTCGCAAGACAAACATACCGTGTAAATCAATTACAATATTAAATTAGACGAAACTGTGCTTGCCAACGTTCGCCATTATTAGCGTATTCGCTCTAAGCACTTTAATTAAAACTAACAGCGTCGGTCATCGATTCGCCGTAACTGTAAGCGCGTTAAAGTAAAATAAAATCTCTGAAGGTTGCCGCGTAACGACCGTCCAACCTTTTTCCTTTCTCTTTTCCCTTATCTTCGGCTAAGGAGAAAACACGAGCCTTCTCATTTGCATAACTTGCTCGCGCTACACGCACAAAGAGAGTCCGGGGGTTGTAATTTTCCTGCGAACCGCGCACGCAGCACGATGAATCGTTACGCGTTATAACGTTAAAGAACCGCGAAGATCAGCTTCACGGTTCGGAGGGCGTTGAAATTTTGCGGCAACTTTTTAAAGGGCCACCGGCGCCTGATATAGGTTAAACAACAGAATTCAGTGGAGGACGCATTGTTATCCGAAGCCGGTTGAGTATCGTCTTACCAAATATGCTTCCTGGCTGAGAAAGTGAGACTGACAAGAAGCACTCGGGCTTGAGTAGCTTGTATACTTCGCAGGAGTAACGGCTCAAGTACTCTCTGAAGCCAGGAGAGCCGAATGTCGAACGGCTCAGTGTTGAAACAACCAATTCTAGTCTGTGAAGTATTCTCCGCGGTTTGAGAACTAATACTTGCGAAAATGTTGCTATAGTTTACAGAGGTTTACTATGTTGAAGGCGAGCTGAATTGCGCCTTCCTAACAACGTCCATTAATACTGCAGACAGGAGCATAATTCGAGCACCGTTGCGAAGCGCATCCTGCTATTCATCCGGAAGAAATTTGCCTTGTTTCTTGAGGCCGACGCCCGCGAATCGTGGCCGAGGATATTTTTGTACACCGAACAACGCGGTTTGCGTGCTTCGAGAGCAGCCTGCATTGGAATGGAGACCAATTTGTGACTCCTCGCTTCGTATTCATCGAGGATTCAATTGCAGTTGCTCTTCTTTGGAAAATTTCACAATTTCCTCGAGGATTAATTTCTATTATGAATCTTGAGATCTTCTTGGGTAGTTCTTGGCGAGTTTGTAGATCTTCCGAGAAGACAATCTTGAAAGAAGTGTTATTGGTAAGTACGTTTCATTAAAGTACTGTACGCCAGAGATGCTCTCCGAAGAAAATTGTGAAAGGGAATCGATGTTATAGTCTGGTACGAGAAATAAATAGTGAAGTGGATCTAGGATAAATTGGAGAATATAGAATGACCGCAGCGGCGGAGTATTGGACTCTACCCAAGAATTTATCCACCGATGTTTGCGTATCAAAATTTCAACGTTATCACGATTTGACCTACAGCCTCTTTCCACTCCTGAATATCTAATGGAGTCGAATGGAAGAAAACAGTTTGTCGATAGATATCTGTTCGATTTACGAATGGCCTATTTCTTCAAAATCGTTTCTAATCATAAAACGTGAGACAGAATTCCAAGAAATAAATAAGTTGTTTAAAAACATTTTATTTTTAATCGAAACTTAACATCGAACAAATTCGAAGCTCACACGGACGATATTTTATGTAAATCCAAGATAAAGACATTGCAAACGCTAAGTTACAGCGACACGATCCTACTTATATACGAAGGTTCTCCCCTTTCCAAGATCAATTTATTTCGATTCACGTTTTCCTCCGGTCTGACTCGAGGGTAAGGCGAACCGTGTAAGATCTCGCGGCCAGAATATAATTATCCTAGCGGTGGATGGAAAATAATTTCAGCCTGTCCAAGCGCTATGCATCACTCGCGAGAACCGATCGGGAAAGGAAGTTTAACGACCGGCCGCTCGCATCGAGCACGGGTCCGTCTCGATCGACGATTCTCGACTCCGTCGTAAATCTTCTTCGAGTTCCATTTCCCGCTCGATCTTCCTGGCAAGGTATCGACTTACTTTCACGCGCAGTGGACGTATCGACGTCGACCTGGCAGCTCCAACTTCAAGAAAATGCGGCTTATTTCCCGGGACCTTTTCAATGCTTCTTCCGCACGAACCTCGCCAGGTAAAAAGCTCTTTTTTTGTTTCGTCCTTGCGACAACTTCTCCGCTCCTTGGTTTATCTTCGCTCTTTGATCGCGTTATCCTTTTTTTCACCGTCCCAGCGCGTATCAACAAAATTGTACGAAACGAGGAAAAGCATAATAACGCGTCTGGTGTTCGGTGCGCTTGAAAAATTTAGCAGTTACACGGGACGCAGAGGTGGCACGAAACGTAAAGAGGAGCGTCTGGATGGATCACCACGTGGTACGGTTTCCAGCACGAAGCGTCGACGGACGATGGAGTCGTGGTTCAGAGGTAGCAGCAGAGGGCGAGGTATGAGAGGTTGAAGAGGGACGGTTAGGTCGCTCGTGTCTGTCCCCGGGGGCTCAGCTGCGGCGGCACCACGGTGATCGATGTCTCCACTCTCCGCAATTTGAACAATGTCCCGCTGTCTTGGACAACCTCTCTCTTTCTGTTTTTTCTCTTCCTCTTTCCTACGCTTTTCCTTCTGTTCTATCTTCCACCCTTTATACTCCGCCTGTTGGCCCTCTAGTTTGTCTTTCCGCCATTTTTCTTCTCTGCTGCCTTCTTTCCTGTTCGCATCCATACATTCCCTTTTCTCTTCCCTCTTCCCTATTTCGCTGCCTGACCGCCATTCTCGACATTCCTCGCTAAAATGAACGTTATGCCGTGCAAGAAGGATACTCGCTCATTCTTATTTACTATTCCAAACGTGGTTGAATGCTAGCGGAAAGAATAGGCGTGCACGTATACACGTCGGGGTTGCACACTTGAGGAGGAGCGGTCGCGACTTCTTGCCCGGATGGAACTCTGAGCAATCACTGGTTTCCTCGTGCGGGTTAAACAAACGCGAGTGGGATGAGAATGTCTGAAACGTGGCTCAGAATCGACTTTTAAAAACCTTTACCCTTCCACGCGTGCCAGGCTGCTTTTCTTATTGGAAAATGTGTCTACAGTTAGGACGATGAGAATCTCGACGGACGCAGTCTTTTATTGTGACGCGAATGCATCTTATTTCTCTTTCTTTCTTTTTTTTATTCTGAATAACTATCTCTTCAACGTCGTTCTTTTGTACGTTTAAAATACAGTGATTATGGTATAATTCGCGACTTCCGATTGCCGAGGATTGGTACGATTCAACAAGTCGCCAATTAGAAAAGTTGAAAGAAGCAGACGTAGCGATTCGAGCATAATTCACTTTGGAAACTGGAAATTTCATCCCTTATCCGCCCGAGGCGTTTGTCCTGCCCGTACATATATAGGCATTGGTTATCGACTTAGATTAGGCAGGTACCTTGAGATCAGAGTATGTTTGCGTAGAACCTTCGGTACAATAGTTCTCAAAGGGGCTGACAAGGAGTGTGCATACCTTGGATGAATACAAACAATGGCGTGGAAGCAGCCGATGGTGCGCAGAATTGCGAGGTAACTTATTCAAGGGCTACGTCAATGCGGTACGCTGCTGGTACTTTGAAACTTTAAAAGCAAATCTCACCCTTTGTCCGATAAATTCCGATATCCTCCAGCTATTCGTGGTTCTATTAGCGGCAGCGAATGGCCGTGTAAATGAATCAGTCTTAAGATCAACATAATGGTCGTAGAAACACGATAATTCCCTTTGAAACTCCTGTTTTATTTTTACGGTTGTTCTCTGAGTAAACTATTTCAGTAATTTCTAACTTTTCCCTGTCACAGTCATATCTTATTTTATATATCGCGTTATCAAAAAGTAGAAAAAGTAACAAAAGAGTAATTAGCTTTTTTAATTAATCAATTACGGCAATTTTCTTTTTAAGAAACAAAAAGAAATCTATAATCTCACTTTAAGCACCGCGTCGCTTACACAACGTCTTTCAACCACATTCATCTCCATCTCTACGAAAGAATCCGTCTTCCTTAGTCCCCGGAACTGCACAGGCGAATTGAAATTTCGTACGCTCGTCGAAAAAAAGAAGAAGAAGCGAAAGGAAGCTGGATAAAAAAGAAGGGGAAAGGGCAAACTTTTCAACGAGTTTATGCGCGTCTTTTTCCCGTGGTCGCGGCTCGAAACCACGAAAAGAGAGTGAAACTCAACCCCCAGGCCCTGAAGATGAAAATCGTGCCGTGTCGCGGCAGATGCCTACGTGAGCCAGAATTGCAGTACGATTTTAATTCCACCACTCGCGAAACGTTGAGGATTAGGGAGGCTCAAGGATGGGTCTTGACTGCCGCGGAACCTGGATATTCGCCGCTTACGTTTCGACGCAATGAATATTTAGCGGCTGTGCTTGAAAACGTTAAGACGCCTCGTAGACGCGCGACTGTACGGTAACGCTAACCTCCCCGTCTCCTTATCCAACCGTTTCATCCCTTCCGTAACGCGACGTAACAGGCCGTGCTTCCGTCTTAACTTCCCGTCAACGGGAATTCGTCGTTCCGCAGCGTCGACGTTGTTTACAACTTACAAACGACGCTTTACTATAATTACGCACTGCCAAAAACTGTAGATTCTACAGTTTGTATTTCACAGGATGAAGTTTCGCAAGCTTTGTTGTGATGCGGAGGAAACGTGTGTTCGCGAAACAGTTGAAACGAATGGGAAATTAACTGTTTGAACGTTTTCATTAAAACGAATCCAACGTTTTTAGAGTTTCGTGACTGTTGCGCTATAGTATAAATTTTATGTAAATTACACGGTGTAACGGACTGCGAAGAATTTATACGAGGACTAATGTTATAAAAGTTACGACAATGTCTCCATTTCTGAAAAGCAGAAGGAAGAAGGTGGGACAAAGAGATCGAAACGAAAACTATCTCGCTGGAAGGTGTGCACAGTAAAATATTCGAATTGTATAAATGCAATTATCCAATAAACGTTGCTCAGTGAATTTTAGTTCTCCGTCAAGAATCCAAACCGTCTTTTCTTGCCTTCTGCAAGGCTACAGAGAGAAAATTCAATTTCGGCGAATAGAAAGTTTCTCGCTAAAGACATACTTGCAAATACTTCCTTAAAAAGAAAGTTCCGAACCGGCGCGTCCGGCGGAAACTTTCGGCCTCATAAAGTATCACTTTGTCGCTAAGTAGATACCGCCGGAGAACAGACACCGTTGAAAAGCTGACGTAATTACCTAAGATACATTTAACACGGTGGAACTACGATAACAAGAAATATCCGATGAGCGCCTAATCAACCGTGCCACGTGTAAATTTAATTACAAACCAACCTGCAAAATAATTAGCGCGTAAGGTCACGGGATACCAGTTATTAACGAAAATTAACTGAACTCGCGCTCGGTACGAGCAACAGGAACCGACAGAGTCGCGGGAAGAAGAAACGAGAAAGGGATAGAGAGCAACGGAGCTTGGGCGCCACCGTTAGTTAATAACAACGAGAATTGCCAACTGTCGCGGATTTTAATTCGAAATGTTCAATTAGCGAACGCGCAGCGAGCCGAAACACGGTCGTATCATCACTCGTAACGACTGTCTTCGTTCTTCGTCGGCGTAACAGGCGTAAATTGGAAAGTGATACCGAATTCACGCGTCGCTGAGCGTACCGTGCGATCACCGTGTTAATTATAGATATCGGCGGACGTTGGGACGCCGGTGTATTTTAGGTAATTGGGGGTGGGTCCCCGGGCCGTCGAAATCACCCCTCTTTTCCTGGCGACGCGCTCGCATTTCCCACCGTCCGAAAAAAAAAACGTGCACGCGCGTCTGGCCTGAAGAAACAGGAAGAAAAAAAAATCGCAGGTAACCGAGGGAGAATTTAAAATGTCCGACAATTTGTATCGGTCCTTCCCTCCCACCCCAGTCGGCTGTTAAAATGTTCGACGTCGTAATTCTCGTTGAATTAATAATTTCACTGCCGCGAAGTGGCTCTTTTTATTCCTGTTCTTGCTACGAGAAAATTAATCCGGAGAGATTCCGGTGGATTTTGGTTGTAATTAATACTATTTAATGGCTGGCCGTAGTTTAAAACGTGGACGTAAATCTAGAGGTAAATTCTACGCACAGGAATGATACGAAAAAAGATCCGTTTCTGTGCTTTAATAATTCTCGTTGCAGCGTATTCGTAATCTAAGATTTTACGTTGGATCGTTTCATAATTCGATTGTAATATTAAAAAAAAAATAGATAAATAAATTTCGTCAGGTAGAAAACAAAAAACTGGACAATTTTCAGCAACGTTTTATGCGAAGACAGGTGAGTAACTAGTGTAGCACGAAAACTGCTGCAGCTTAGAAAACTAGCCGGATAGAGCAAACGTTTATACAAACTTTTTTATCACCCCTGTGCTCCAAATTTACCTGCAAAGTTAAATCCACAGTTTATGATGCGCTCTGCGTATCGTGTCGACTAATATATACTTTCTTTGCCAAGCCGTTTTACT
This sequence comes from Ctenoplectra terminalis, assembly GCA_019453375.1. NCBI lineage: Eukaryota > Metazoa > Arthropoda > Insecta > Hymenoptera > Apidae > Ctenoplectra > Ctenoplectra terminalis. The sequence continues at coordinate 63,357 of SMSQ01014205.1, read as the reverse complement.
CTATCCCTCGGTACTTGATCTAATTTACGTTGACGTTTTGAACTACCAAAAAAGATCCGCAGCACTCGTACCACGAGCACGGGA
>SMSQ01014205.1:10089-62622 GCA_019453375.1 Ctenoplectra terminalis | reverse complement strand
TAAAAAAAAAATAGATAAATAAATTTCGTCAGGTAGAAAACAAAAAACTGGACAATTTTCAGCAACGTTTTATGCGAAGACAGGTGAGTAACTAGTGTAGCACGAAAACTGCTGCAGCTTAGAAAACTAGCCGGATAGAGCAAACGTTTATACAAACTTTTTTATCACCCCTGTGCTCCAAATTTACCTGCAAAGTTAAATCCACAGTTTATGATGCGCTCTGCGTATCGTGTCGACTAATATATACTTTCTTTGCCAAGCCGTTTTACTCTATCCCTCGGTACTTGATCTAATTTACGTTGACGTTTTGAACTACCAAAAAAGATCCGCAGCACTCGTACCACGAGCACGGGACACCGGATTAAATCCAAACGAGTCGCAAAGTACCTATTACAAAATATCTCGACGAGAAAACAAGGATGGTTCGACTAATTTCCAGTAACAACAGTAATTACGCGCGTACATGTCGTTTTGGCCCTTTCAGTTGTCCCCTTGTCCCCAACGATGGTGCGTTTTACTTAATCGACGCGTGATCTGCATCACGGATACCCGGTAAATCGTTTTGAACGGGATCGTGAATAGGGGTCCAGCGTCGTAAGAGCTCAGGTGTGTGCTTTTGATAACTAAGTGATTGAAAATCATCCGGGATCGCAAGCACTGTATCCTCCTCTTAATTTTCGAATCAACTGGCGAATACGTATAGGTGAGTAGGTAGATGTTTGTACGTGGAAACGCGTGCACGGTCGATCGAACCGAGACACACGCCAGAGCAGGATGCTGCGGACGGAAAAGCGCGCCATTCGTCGGTCCGTTTGTGATTTAGCGCGATTGCCACCGCACGATTTCGTCGGCTGCGTGTTCAGGGAGTGAAAGGGTGCACGGCTACGGCAGTAGCGTCACAAACAGACACGTCCACCTACCGGTTTGTACTTCCTAGCGGATGACTCGCCGGTGTACTGGTGTTAGGGATCCATTAGCTAATGGCCGCACCAGCCATCTGCTCGACGCTAGCTTTTATTCGCCCGTTCCTGCCATCTCTTTTCCGCCCTACTCTACGCCTCGCCCTTCGTCTTTTTCTCACGTCCCTTTCGCCTCTGTCCTGTGGCTTAGCCAGGCCCATAACGGGGGCCACCGATTCATTTATTCATATCTTTTTTTTTTTTTCTTTCTTTTTCCTTTTTTTCCCTCGTAAGCGAATCCCTTGTTGCTTCCAACCCCAACGCGGTTCCTTCGCGGTTTTAGTTCAACGATGCAGCCTCGCCTCCCGTAACGCTGCTATTTGTTGCGGAATGTAGAAAGGGTGTGCGAAATCGTCCTCGTGACTGTGTGAATGGATAGCCAGGAGAATGCGTTCTTTGTTGCGGTGGTTGTTGTTTCTACGTTTGTCTGTGATAATTGATTTCTTGATGATCGTGGATATAGTTCGGTGAATTTCGTGCGATTCGTGAACAGAGAAAGACGTTCCGAAACGGTGAATTTCAAAATATTTTTGTATTTAGCGGGAAGAATTGTAGACGATACCCTCAATGTTATCACCGTGTATTTTTCACATTTCCTACGACAGTTTATTATTTACGAGAGCACGTTTTTACCGCGGGTAAAAATTATTTCGTCGTAAAAAAATTTGCGGAGATACATATGGGATTTAATTTCCGGACGTCTATGCCGGTTGTCCAGGATCCTGTACTAGCCACGAGAATTGCTGCTGCCTTTAGAACGAAGTGTTCCCACTTCCTTTGCACGATGAACGCATGCACCATTACGCGATGTTTATCAGAAGCCATTGTGTCGTCTGGTGTTTGACACCGAATAAAAATACGAACTCGTACCTAATGGAGTAGCTTAACAATTTATACGTGCAATCTTTCTTCGTGTATAAATTTAGAAAAATATTTTGCCAGAAGCACCTCTCTTATTTTCGAAAAAAAAATTAATATCCTTTTTTCGCAAAAAGCATGATTATTCGCACAGAGAATATTCGCTAAAGACCTGAATTTTCCAAGAAAAAAGAAAAAAAAAAAAAGAAAATGAGGGAAAAAATTCGCAGAAACTTAAAGAGCAGCGGAAACCTTCGAGATTCGATGGTGCAGTTTTCCTCAACGAGAGACCACAGCAGCGACGAAACATGAATCACGAATTCACGAAGATTTACAGAAACGTTTTGACAGAAACGCACGAGGCGACGTTGCATATTTCATCGGTCACGGTCTCCGCGGGATCGGGGAGTCTCCCTCGGAAGCGTTCTTTGTCTTCGTTTGGTAGACTCGGCCCGGCTCAAGGGCTTACGAGTGAGGCTGCGAGGTTGAAAGGGCTGTGCTCGGTACTTAAACGCGTGATATATGCGATATACACTCGATGCTGCCCACAGGTACTTACCTGTGTACTCGCGAGCAGGTAGAGGGCATGAGCTAAGACCGACTTCTACACATGTTCGCCTACTTTACATTGCGGTGAGTAATGCGCCACGGCCCTGGCATTAAAAGCACCAGTAAAGTCGGCTTCGCCAAAGGGTACAACGCCGGCGACTGCCACGAGAACCGTGCGACGAGAAGATAGACGAGAGAGGATACCCCTGGCCTCGGTTTAATAATATGTCATTAAAAGCGGCCGGTTAAAAAGATTTCGCGCATAGCGATTATGCGCAAATGCAATTTCAGTCTATGTAGTCGTTTTTTTTTTCATGTTTTTTGTTCCGTTCCTTAAGAAATTTAAGTTAACGTTATCGATATCGTGGCGCATATTCTTTGAATGTAAATTGATTGAATCGTCATTGCGTAATTCATCGATGATCGTTGATGATACAGAATATCGATGATATAAAATTGAAAGAAGAATAATACACGGTTCCGTGCGACACGTACGAAATTTTGAATCAAGAGTTGGGAGTAAGGAATGGAAAATGGAAAATTACTTTCTTTCAATGAGCAAACGTGTGGGAATGTCACGCGTTTTGTCCAGAGCGAAAACTAAGAGCGGGAAAATTGAAATTCACGAGACGGCATACGGTATTAGCGACGCGTACGAGCAATTCAATCGCATCGGTCGGCGATTTTGCATTTAATATTGCGCTCATTGTTCGTACGCGGCTGGATTAATTTTGCTGTGTGGTTTGTTGGCAACACCGGGCATATTGCTAGCTAATTTACCTACCGAAGAGTAGCAAACTTCGGCTATGCTCGATAAACGTTATTATTCAACCGTAGATTATATCAATGCATCCTATACAATTCGCAATGCAGCGCTAGATCCCCACCTCTTTCAACGATGCTTGCGATACGATTAGTTCGTTCATCACTTTTGATCGTTCGATTAACATTTTGCCTGTTATATTTTATATTCCGACCCAACGTTCACCGCATAATTAGTCTAACGAAGCATCAATTACGCGTTACATATAGCCTATTAATGTTCGAAACGATTATTTAATTGTTCGTTATTTCATTACTTCAATCTCGCGTAAATCAGCCTGTTTTTTAAATCCGCCGACGCACACGTTGCACGACTAACTACAGTACACAGAGGCGAGCCTTGTTGTTTCGGAGTTTCGCATTACACGTCTGCTTTCCTCCAAGAAGTGCACCTACTAATTACCTGCTGCGTCAGTCTCCTCGTTAACCGTAGACGAGCAAAGGGAACTGAAAGAGTACACAGAGAAAGAGAGAGAGAGAAAGAGAGACTGAAATACCGAAATAACGGTCAAACGTGGCAACGAGTTGGATCAATTCAACGTTTCCGCCGACAAGAATCGTGATTCGAGATTCTTCTTTTCGCGGCACTCTCTGGCCGCTTTTAATTATCAGTCCATTCAATTAAAATACTACGTATAAACGAGACCGAAATTACATCGGCGCAAATATTTACCAATGCAGAGCAAACAAGATAACAGTGTTGTCGATGGTGTATTAATTAAATTATTATTTCGCCGAACATCCTCGGTTTATTATTAAACCGGTGAACAAACAATCGTACCTTGATATATTTCGATGGCGTCGTCGATGGTAACTGAAAGTAACTGCTGGAACGATAATATGATCGGTCGAGTGTTCTCCTCTTTCGTGTCGCGGCTCGCGATTAGTTACTCGACCGACGAACTTTCGTCGTTGACTCGAACCAATTGTTTCCTTCCACAACTGCTCTTCCTAATTACTCGTCGACAGCCAGTGCTTTCCTTCGTTCGGGTTGCGCCTTTATCCGGAGACAGAGACGCAGCCATCGAAGAAGCAATCAACGGAAGAACGAGAGGAAAAAGTGGAGACGAAAGCTGTCCGGTGAATCGAACGGCAAGATTCGACGGATGAAGAGGAGAACCTGGATGGAGTACGGGCAGGAATTGAGTCGTGCGCGCAACTTGTTCTCCGTTCATCGTGGTCGGCCTCTTTTATGAATAATAAAATTACGTTAAATCACAATGTCGTGTCTAGACACATCAATGATATTCTATGAGCAATAAGGTTACGTGTTTCGCGTGACCAGCGTGCGAATGACTAGCAGGAAGAAAGAAATTCTCGAATGCGCTTAAATGGCAAGAAGAACGGCGAACGAGTATACCGTAACTGCTTTAAATAAGTAGTTCAAGAGAAACAGAACAATAAGATCAATGGGTAAGACAACCGTGGCGAATCGAATCGAGAGACTGACTAAAGGAACAGGAAGCGAAAGAAGACTCGAAGAGGAACACAGGACTCTGAGTGAGTATACATCGGTGTCAAAGTGGTTGAAGGCTGGAAGGGGCCCTTTTGTTGCGCCACTCGAGACGCTTGGCATTATTAAAATTGGCCTCGCGGAAACACTTAACGGCTTGGCGGGCGCTGGTCGAGCCTCGAGGCGTCTGAATTACGAGCGAATGTATATTTCCAAACGACAACACCGACGACACTTATTTCCCCTTTGCGAAGCTTTCCTTGGAAGTTTATGCCGCGCGGTAAAATGGATGACGCTAAAGGATTTTAAACCCTTTTCTGACTTATAGTGGACACAAAACGTATTCGTACATATCTACGATTTTATCGATACCAACTTCTTACGGTCGTATCGAAGTACTATTGAACGATACATAATGTAATATTCTTGGACATAACTTGATCAGTATTTTGCGTATCCTATTGATCAACGCTGAATCTTATGTTTAAAAGAATTATACCACAATTGAAAAAGCTAACGCGATTGGATGCAAACCGAAGAATTTGATGGTAATAGGAAAATCGACACCAGGAGTACGAACACAGACCCTACTTCAGAAGACTGTAGAATCTATTAGACTTGGAAGCTGCTCCTGATTTGATATTCCAAACAGCTACCACCCAGGGTGCAGACGTTCTAATTTGAATCGAACACAAATAATCTCGTCTCGAACCGAATCCTAATCTATTCCCGACTATTCTACCTTGACGAACCTCTAAGCTTATCGATAACTTATCCGAACAATTAGCAGCATAAACCGGTGACAGTTCCAATTTAACACGAAAAAGTTTTACGCTCGTATCGCGTTGTACGATTGCTTCGTGGAACGTCGATAAATACAGCACGTGTATCGGCACGCGTGGACTTTTATGGATTTCTTATAGGAATTCTCATTGAATGGACAGGAACTATCGTAGCCGGGGACTCGGGCTGGGTTGCCCTTTCTTGGAAGCAACGAGCAATCTCGAAGACGCTTCCATTGCTTTATCTGTGCATTCACAGAGTATGACTGTTAGCCGTCGTCCGGCTGTATCGAATGTCCTGACTCAACTTGATTGCCGTAATACCGGGAAAAAGCTTAACGAACGGATTGTTGCTTCGTCGACAGACGAAACGTGCGGCTGTCACGACGCCGGATGAATGTCTAACAAGTTACGAGGCATTCGTTAGTCGCATGCACAACCGACTCATTGAGGCGCCGTTCAGAGTGAATATCTTCATTCGTCGCTGAAAATATTTTTCGATGTCCTCCGGCTAATTAAATTGTAAATTATGCTCGCTGCTTCGAGACGCTCCCCTTTAACCGTGAAATCATCCATGCCGTCGATACCAGAAGGGAAAGGGATGTAACGAGTCGATTGTCGTTGCAGCTTGAAAGGCGAGGAGAATGACTTTCAGTGTAATGCAAAGTTTATCGATAAAGAGTCGAATCGTCGATCGGAGAAAACGAGTGAGAAACTGTCAAAGGTTCTACGCGTCGGATGGTATCGAACAATGTTATTAACGATAAACTGGTCGATAGGTTAAAAATTCTTTTTAAGTTGATATTCTAAAGCTTATATTGAATTTTACAGGAGACGGTGTTGATTAATATAGGAAAGAAGAGACAGGAAAACTATCGTGGATTGACGTACAATATATGGAGAAGCTCGATGGATCGCTATCCGATGGAAAATACTCCATGAATTTTGACTTGTCTATCGAATTTCGGGTGAAACGAAGTTTAAGGGAAGACCGTATGCAGACGAGACGGAAACACGTGCTGGTTCGCATATAGAGGGAGAACGAAAATTGTCAGTCAGGATTAACGTTGTCCGTAGGTTCCATCGTGCATTACGTCCCAGGAAATATTGGCAATAATTCAAACGAACGTCCCCTCGTACGTGCTAACCTCCTCGGTCATAGTCAATCGCATCGAAGGATTATTTCGGTAAATGGTGTTAAGCGTTAAATTTTGAAAATTCAGTTTTTACACACGGATAAATTTATGGTAAATGGAAACGCGATGCGTAAGTCATGACAATTCTTGACACGAAATTCGCATGAGATTATTTCCCCGATAACGTTAACCTTTAATTTATATTTTATTAAAGAAAGTTGCTCGCTTTCTGAATTAATATTTGACACGTTCTATGACCGATCGTGACAATGTTTACAATGATTGTTAATCGCAAAAGCAAAACGTTATTGTGCGTTTAATTATCGCAGCCGAATGCTGATCTTTCGATTAATTCAAGATATTAATTACCGTTGGTGGGCTTTATCATAATTTCAAATTGAGGCACAACTAATTACGTCTAATTAAAATCGTACACCGTGCCGCAAAATGTGCATTTTACCATTCCACGTAGTACGTCGATTGGAACGGCGATCGTCCATCTTTGTAATCATGAAACGAGAGCGCATAGTAAAAAAGGGTCGCACGAGAAGAAAGAATGTCGGGATCAATATGAATTTTCATTTAACGTTCCTACATCATTGGTCGACCGTGTCGTTTGACAACATGTAACAAGCCGATGCTCGAGGAATGCGAAAAATTTCATAATTCCCGTCGCGATGAAATTTCAATATCAGTAACGCTCGACGCGCCGATAATTAAGCAGAATTCTTACGTGTATATAAGTTTGGATCGATGTACGTGGCCCGGTGAGCCAGACTCTGCTAATTCTTCTCCGAATTAAATAGGCCGATTCCTCTTTGAGCTATGCACGCGTGCACCATTTCTGCGGAAATGCTTGTCGATATTGAACATCCGCCCGTCTAACCGCGCATCTCGCGGTTATGCGAGAAATTGCTTAACGAACAGGACATAGAACAGAATGAGCTATACTAATTTCATGGCACGAAACATTTTACCGCTTCTGGAAAGCCACCAGGCATTTCATAACGTCCAACTAACTCAACGTACAACCGATTCTGACAAAGATGATCGATACGACAAACCGTTTACGCGAGAAACGTAAGATCAATTTTGTTTCAAAGCAACTTCTACGACAGGTTCACCGACCTGTAACTCTACGAAGTAATTCTGCGTCGTTCTTTTTTCTTTATCACAGAAGTTCAACAACTTCCGACGATACGGTGTTTTAAATTACAGGTAATTACAAGGTGATTAAAAGTATCGTGCAAGAAGTAGCTTTAGCAGGGCTTGATCATTTTGAGCATCCATCTTCGTGACAAGTAATGAATCGAGATGCATCCTCGAGATCATTATACGTTTTACTAGAGATCGTTGAACTTAATTTAACGGTAATTTATTTACCTCGTATAAAATACAATATCCTACTTCGGAAAAGAAATAAGAAGCTAACGTCGAAACTTTTTAATCAGATTTTTTAATAAGATCATCAAACTTTGTAAAAATCATCCCATCTTCGTAATTTTAACTGTGCCGTTACATCGGACGATGACCGTAAAAATTAGAAACAAACGATTGGTGAACGAAAATCCTAAGAATGAACGGGGAATATTACAAATGAAATTGTCAACGCTTTCCGAAGGAAACGCGTTCGTTAATGCAAGTTCGAGCGGCCGGTTCTTGAATATTCATCTCGCACGATGTTTCACAATGCGCCATTGTTGCATTTCAATAGAATGGTTCTCATTGTTCAAATGTAATGCTTGCACGAGCCGGTCGCGAAGGGGTCGCTCATAAACACTGACAAACGTGAGAACCACGAGCCGTTCGAAGCTTTCGTGGAGCACGCTGATTTTTGCGCTGACGCGCTTACGGCGGCCTAGCAGAGGAACGGCGTCGAAATTGCCCCTTTAATTAATCTCTTCGCATGCCACGACATAGCAGGCCCCATCGAGGCTACGTAAATCAGGTTGCACCGAAGACCGAGGCGTGTAAGATCGACGACCAAAGAGCTGTAATTACGCGGAGGAATTATTTCGTGGTTTTGAGCGAAGGCAGCGCTCAAAGGTAAAAAGAAAACACGCCTGTGCGTTTCATGGGAACGGAACGAGGTTTCGGTTAACTTTTCTGAAATCAAGGAAATTCAACGACACCGAATACTAGGGAATATTTGAACAGTGAAGTACTCTTGCAATCGGTTTCCTCGTACGTCGATCGAAATAACGCGGCACGCCATTGCGGTGGACTCTGTAATATTAAACGTAATTGGCCCCAGTGTCAAGTAGTACTTTCCTCCGTAACTGGATGATAAATGACCGTGTGTACGGTGTCCTCGTTACGCGTGTGNATCGAGGCTACGTAAATCAGGTTGCACCGAAGACCGAGGCGTGTAAGATCGACGACCAAAGAGCTGTAATTACGCGGAGGAATTATTTCGTGGTTTTGAGCGAAGGCAGCGCTCAAAGGTAAAAAGAAAACACGCCTGTGCGTTTCATGGGAACGGAACGAGGTTTCGGTTAACTTTTCTGAAATTAAGGAAATTCAACGACACCGAATACTAGGGAATATTTGAACAGTGAAGTACTCTTGCAATCGGTTTCCTCGTACGTCGATCGAAATAACGCGGCACGCCATTGCGGTGGACTCTGTAATATTAAACGTAATTGGCCCCAGTGTCAAGTAGTACTTTCCTCCGTAACTGGATGATAAATGACCGTGTGTACGGTGTCCTCGTTACGCGTGTGTGCGCGCGCGCGTGTCAGATTTCTTAAGAAACGATTGCGCGAAAGTAATTTTAATCCAACTTCTAGTTCACGAACGGAGGCGTGAGAAACGTCGCGTCGCGGGATCTTGGATCTTTAAAACGGGTACAGGAAATGGAAGAAAGGGAAACGATTCCATTTTCTGAAGAGCGAGAACGTCTCGTTTTCGAGATAATAAGTAATTGCATGGTTAGTGGTTAACGAGCGACGCGTTACATCGGGGATGTGTTCCGTGTCGAATTCACGGGGTCCGTTTTCCTCCTTCAACAAGCTTACAAGCGGAATTGCTTAATGACGATACTCGTTCTCCCGTTCACTTAGTTTAGTATGATGCCAATGGGGAAACCGCGACATAAGTGGATGGTGTCCTGTGTGCTTCCAAGCCCTTCTACGGTTAAGTGCACCAAGGGATGCCTGAGGGTGCAGTCACACCACCGACGAGTACGCACTATGAACTTGAGGGGATACTGTGGCCAGACTGGCTGCCGTAGCTTTCCCTGGATTTCACGTTACAGACGCGACGGAAAAACCGCCTGACTAGATTCACGAAAAAAATTTAATTCACCCCAGACGCGGTTCCTTCTTTTGTTGTAAACGCTACATTGTTCCGCGATTATGCGATTCTTTAGCGTATTATAATACCATACGTTTAAAGAGTAGTTACGACGAGATAAATAGCCTGCTCCAGCGTTATCAAAAAATCTACTTTATTACGTTTTTAATTTCTCAAAGCTCTTTCTTCGTAATGAACAGCCAAGCTCGTTACCGTTATGGTCCATTGTTTAACCCCCGTCCTAAATTGAGCGAGAGAATTATATTAATCCCCCTCAGAGGTAACATAAAATTCGAGAGGTAACTCGACCGGGCAGAAATTTATTTCTCAAAAGTTTTGTAAGCACCGCGGAAATTATTGCCCGTAAACGGTACCGTGGGGCCGCGGAACAACGACGGGGCAGAAGCTCTGGAAGGGGTGTCGAGAGGTGTCCGGGGGTTGGTAGAGCGCGTAAAAAGTCGTCAATATGAGAGAGAGCATGTCCGAGGGTATAGTTAGTTTTTCACGGCACCACCCGTTTTCTGCCTCTCCTTCTTCGTTGCTTATTTTTTATCGACCGTTCACGTGGACGGAGGTACGCATGCTGTCAGATCAAAAGCACGAAAATGCGGGGGAGCTGCGGCTGTGTCCGGCAGAAACAATGAAAGCAAATACGGGCAATGGAAAACTACCGGCACAAAAGGACGAAAAAGCGGTCATTGCGAGTTACAAAGGACCGCGCGCGGAAAAGTACTGTGGATATCCAGTTTGGGCAAACACCAGGATGAATAAAAAAACACACACACACACACACATATATGAACGCATACAGGGAGGCATATATTTCGAAAGAAGAGAAGAGAAAGAGCTAGAGGGAACAAGCTGCTGCACGGCAACGATATTGCCCAAAAACCGCCAACTACGGACTCGATATATCGGTGGTCACGGACGTAACCGTCATATGCTACGTTCTATCGATGTCCAATGAGCACCAGGTAAAAAACCGACTGGCGATCGATCGGGCCCGGAAAATAACCTCGAAACGTAACCCTGGAAAAGAAGTTCGGTAGACGCGGACAGCGATCGGAGGGGGATGGTTGCTGGTAATTACGCGCAATTAGCCCCGCGGAATATCTGCGAAATGCAAACTAATACCACCGGGGTCAACGCCGCTTATCGCGTCAATTTGTACGTTGAATAAACGATCCGGGACAAATTTCGACGGTATAACGGCAGAGAGGGCGTATTTGAACCGCAAATAACGGAAGTCTATTTTCGCGGATTGCAACTCGGGGATCCAAAGCTCTCGTCGCGGGAAATCACGGAAATATCGGCTCTTCACCGTCCAACCTGCGGTCTAATAAAGTAGCTGGAATCAAATCGAGAAGCTCTATGGCGTCCCAACGAACGGGAAGACCCAGATGTTCAGACACGGAAAGGCCGCAGATGTGAGACAGTAACGCGACATCGAGCGTGAGACAATATCGTCGAGACAAGCTGTACTACGCGTCCAAGGTATTACCTGGCGCACGATTGAATTTACAAACACGTAGAATATTTATATCGCGAGCAGCCAGATAGTGGAGCGATGCGCGACTCTCTAGATCCGTTATGATGCCTGGAAATCGTGCAATTTTTAAGATCAATGCATATTTTAACGACCACTAGCGCTGGAAGCTTGGGGAGGATCATTTCTTCCAATTTTGCTGCAAGTATGCATTTCGAAGCAGCAAGTATGGCTCCGCCAGTGTACTCGTATCGCAATTGCATTTTATAGTTTAATAACTTTTTAGATTGATTCGCGAATCGTTTACTTATTATAAGCGATAATTTCGATAACTATTTCCACTGATATTTCCAAGCAATTAATTCTCTACGTTGATTTTCAGCGTTCCCGGAGTAGTACGTTATAATCAAGAAATTCCAATATATTTCTTGCTTCGTTTAACCAATTTCCTTCTCACATATCAGAAATCCTTTCCAGACTAATATTATACGAAAGAAACTATCTACCAGTCATTAAGATTCTATTTTTACATAATTACTGGATTCCGTTGATTACAATTTCTTCTACTCTGCCTGGCCACCTCTCTCCTTCCTTTGAGGCAAAACCTGTTTGATCCGAAGAAAATAAAGCGAAGAAATCAAATCACCTTTAATACGCTTCATTCCGCATGAGCGATTCAATTTCTGCACACGCAGCGACGTACACATAAAGTGCGACACGGACGCGCGTACTTTCGTGCCGCGCGGGCATTTCTACGCGCGCCAAAGGCACCCAAGTAATTGCGAAAAAGAGTTATTCCGCTGTCCGGCTGCCTTTCACCGAAAGCACCGTGCGTTCCCTCGGGGAGGCCGCCATTGACTACACCAGAGACATTCAAGTACCGAACGTTGCTTTTCACCGGGACGCAAATCTACGATCTTACAAGCAAACCCCTTTCGAACTCTGCACGATGTACGAGCATGGTCGCAGCGCTAAGTCGCGAGTGTCTCGAGAACACTCGACTCGTTACCACCGCAAACGATTATCACTCGGAATACATTAACGATAAGGAATGCAACAATTGTTCAGTCGTGCACAATTTTACAAAATTTTGAAAAGCAATCAACGCGGATGGTCAACGATGGAAACGTTTCGACGTTACTTTTGTGTTAAAATTTAATTAATTACAACGGGAAGAGAGAAAGCTCGATACATTTGGAGCGAAGAATCGAAAATGTGGACCGAGTAATTTATTATTTCAATTACGCGTCGTGCATGAGTTCTTCTGCCGGTGAACACCGAACTGTCCCCGTAATCATTATGATTTTTCGAGTGCACACATATAACGAGCCGAGCCGAGTCGGAACATGGACAAAAAAACAGACGAGCGCGCATTTACATTCCCGTCTTAATTTGCGGCACCGAAGCGACAGACGGTATTTCCAATTGAACACACCAAACGACCCCTGGGGTGGATTGGTGGCATCGATACAAACCGTACACTGGCGAACACTCGAGAAACGAGTGCTCCGTGCACTTTGAATCCTCTATTCTCGTGTCCATTATACTCGAACCACTCTCGCGGCGCGTACGCTCGTATTGCCGGTAATAATTCGTACGTCTGTCTCTAAAGGGGGAAAAAGTGTCGGGGGTCCGAAGGAAGAACAAACGACAAGTGGGAACACGTGCAACGATCCCGTATTTGATATCGGGAATGGCGCGTTTCAGTGTTCTCTCGTCCCTCTGTTGCCTCCAATTTATTTCACCTTTCGTTTCTAAACAAAAGATCATTCTTACGGTGCTCTGGGTTTCGACGATTGTCGGTTGTTTGTGAGTTGTCGGACTTGTTTGCGAAACAGACATCGTCCGTCTCGAATTTGAAAAATTGTTGATAAAATAAACGCGAAAACGGTATAAGTATAGTCGGTAAAACAAATACTGTGAGGTCGTAAATTGGAGCATCGAGTGGTGCGAGTACTGATTGATGCACTGGTAGCCGGAAACAAAAAAAAAAAAAAAAAAGAAAATAACTAACCGGTATTGTATAAAAAAATTAAATTTGAAGTAAAATACAAGTTAAAGGGAAAAGAATGATAAAAGTTTAAAGGACGACAGAATTTGCACCAAGTATTATTCTCGGTTTTCGTCTAGTTAAAACTGATAAAAATAATAGCAGTTTAAAAAGAGGAAAACCTCTTGCTAATTACTTATCGGTTCCAGCGGAACGAGCCGTTTCATATCCGCGAATTAACCAGCTACAATCGAGTGCACGATTACGAGGGTCGAACTCTAAGAAATTACCCAATCACGATACCCCACGGATTGAAAGTGACTGCACGAGCGGTTCGTTTTCCCACTGTTTGAGTAAATTGAACGGGGCTAATGAGACCAGGTGCGTATCGCTCGGTGATCGAAGAAACGAACGGGAAAAAAAGCGTAATCAAGCGAATACTGCCGACTCCGTTTGCCGCTCATATTAGAAATTGCTGTCGTCTCGTAGCCATTATACCCGAGTCAGTGAGATCGAGAACACGTTAATTTATGCACACGGTGCGCATACACAGCGAGAAAATATGAAAAGCTTCTAGGGTAAATGAGAAAGAAAGGAAAAGCGCGAGAGAGAAAGAGAGAGAGAGAGAGAGAGAGAGACAGGGTTGAAGTTGAATTTTCAGGACGGATGTGTAAAAGAGACGGTGTCAGGGTACTGGCGAATCAAACCAGAGGGGGGTAGAAAAGGGGGTCGAGAAGAGTTGTCGAGAGGAAGAGAACGTGCGACTAGTCGAAGAGAGGGAAACCAGGGTATGTATGATTCCATTGAGTAGGGCACATCTGCCGCGGTGCATTGTATTGCACGCTGCGCTCATCCCCGTCATACGACCTCCATGCGATGCAACCACGACTCACCACGGTGGAAAAGAGTAAGCGAGACACGAGGACGGAGAAAGATGTACCGAGAGACAAGAACGATTGAAGAAAGAGAGCACGAACTCGTCCGACGAAAGAAAAAAGAAAAAAAAAGAGAAAATCTCCCCCTTTCAGTCTCGCGCTAGACCTTTATCGAGTTATATCGTCATATCGTCATACCTGCCAACCAATAAATCTGAGCGAGCCCTTTCACCGAGGTATCCGTTCTGATTTATGGCGGAATTAATATTAGATCCACCGAAAATATCGTCGATATATCGGGTTACGCGATTACCCCCCAGAAAGTTGGGGCAAAAAAAAAAGGTGTGCGCGCGAGCCAGTCATCCGCTCGAATCGAGTATCCACATCGGATATACTCTATGCTTGATACCCCGTGAAATATGCTGCGGGCCTTGCGAGGGATGGGCAAGCATCTGATTTATCCCCGATCGTTTCAGTTTCAGGAGTTAAATACTATTGGGATACGCTCGTTGAATAGGAAGGTGAACTTCAGCTTCGAGGTATTCGAAGTCACAAAGCAAGGTTCGCAGACGAGAATGGTCTTGAACTATCAGCAGACTTTAGAGGAAAAGAATGTATCGACCTAGATAGCTCGAGTTATAGACCAATTGTCTGACGAACGAAGAATTCGAGCTCCAATCTTGGTCGAAAAATCCGATCAACCCATTCTTCCCTCGCAAAGCCAAGGACCGTCTGATGCGACAAGGAAACGTCGAAACAGGGAATGAAATAAAACACGACGAAGTAATGTCGAGATGCGCATTGAAAACTGCTACCCACGGAGCAACAGGAGTTCCCCTTCGCTGGCTGCCTCCGTTCGCTTATAATCTCGAGTACATTTTTCATAGCGGCGCGTTACGTTACATATTTATGTCACGCCCGGTGTCCGACTCCTTTCACGTCGCTGGATATGCAGAAGCTGCACGAACGTAGGACGAGACTCGCGTGGCTCTTACAACGTGGCACCCATTAATAATTTAGCGAGTTGAACAAAAGGGCGGTACTTGAATTTGATGTTACCATGGCCGTATCTCCCTCTGTTTCTCCTACTCGGCTCGTTCTCCACCTTTCTTCCTCTGCTCGTTCGTTCCCTGCCTGTGTTCCGCTTTCTGTTATCCACGACTCGTCGTGCCCCTTGTATCCCTTGTATCACGATATATAAATCCTTTTCAGGCGCGCGTCCACCCTCTTCACAGAAAATCCGGACGGACGGGGATGAAAATGGGAGCTTACACGCGATTACAGACCCTCCGCCGGACCCTCCGACCAGTTAGCCTACTTTCGAATAACTTTTGACATCGCACTCGACCAAATAAAGCGGTTAACTGGACGTCGGAGCCCTATTGTCGAATTCCTGATGAATTAATGATCCATCGTCGCTGGTACGAACTAGCTGAACAACGGTTCTTCGTTTGCTTTTATCAACTGGTCGCTACTTTGATGTCGGTACGGTTCGCTGTGCTGCAGACAATGGCTCTTCAAACGGAAGGAAAATAAGCAGTTCGTTGCTATTTTTTAATTTCCCGATGAAACGTAATTAGAGAAACGTTCTGTAAGAGGATAAAGAGCGAAGCCACCCTTTTATCATTTATCAGACAAACCGATTATGCATCCTACCGCGAAGGACTGCAAACGTAACCTTCCTATGTTTCCAGCCATTGGCACAGATGACAGATTATGCCGGTCATTGAATTTTTCAATCACGATGCTCGCTTTGTACGTACCATCGACGCGTACAAAGAGCGTGCACAATCACGATCAAAGATCCTTGTATTCAAACACCATGATCGCACGCCTTTCACGTGTCTCGGATTTACATATGGGGTTACGGCTCCATTCGCGGGGAAAATGAAATAATCTCGTTATGTAAATGGACACCCAGCGACACCCAGTGTCACTACGTCAGACGACTTCGTCATGTTTCACAGTTGTTTTCTCCTCTGCCTCTATTTTCATCCGCGACGAAAGGTAGAAACGTCGAATCATCGACGTCTTTTCACAACCGCTCTTCCTAACTCTCGATCCTTGACTCTCAAAATCACAAACCCCTCTGAAGACTCCCGTACTCATTTAAATACAAGAATTTCACTATTGCCTCTCTCTCGCTTCTTTCCGTTTCTTCCCGATCTTCTTCGAACGGGAACACCTCATCGACTGTACGATCTCGCAAGAGAATTCTATCAAGGGTACGTATCTCGAACGCGTGTTTTACCGTCTCCGCTCAGGCGGGCGGATAATAAACGTTTGCAACAGTACGGCCATCGGCGGAAAGAAGTTAATAGGAACTTCTAAAGTTAATTAAGAAATGATAATAACTCACTGGTCGCGCCGGCATTCCTTATTTATAACAGGCCCCCCTGCAACCGTTCCCGAGGAGGCTGTTCGGTCCATCGTAACTCGCGTGACAGTAGCACACGCAGCAAGATTATGACACCAGCTCGTTACACGAATGTAGGCTTACGACCATTCAGCACGAGACATCGTGTCCAGCCTTATTACGAGTGCAACGCGCGATTCATCGTAAATTAAAGGAACGAAGGGAGCAATCAGCAATCTCGCAATAGACCGACGCGAAGATAAGGCTACTCGTTGAATCTCGTTTAAGGCGAGTGTGTCTAAACGAAGTTGGTGCCGAGGGAGACTCGTTCTCCGTATTATTTCTTCTCCTCTAGTTAGAAATTCCTCGTCCATTGTCCTGGGTCAGTGACGGCAACAAAATATTTTTTCTACCCATTTCCCCTTCCCTCCTACACTCGGCTGTCGTCTTTTCACCAAGATGACGAGAGTTCGAGGGATAAATATGTAGAGAGTCGTTGCCCTTACCGAGAAAACTTCCACTCCTGTTGCACGAGAGATGCATATGCATGCGGGTTTCGTCGCGGAGGAACGTCACCGCGTCGTTACTCGTGCGAATCCGGATGTTTTGCTCTTTCCTCTCTGGACATGTACTGTTTCTCATTTCACAGCCACACGATATGGTAATTCGTAATAATTAGCTACAACTGTTCGGGGAAGATTTATTGTTGACTAGTTGCTTGTTACACTGTTATCTAAATATGCATCGGTTCGGTGCAAACGGGTCGTAATTATTTAACGTATGGTACGAACGAGCGTTATCCGTATTGAAAAATAGATCGAAAATCTATAATGAAAGATCTTTCTCAATCCATCACGTTACGTTGGTTACCGAAAGAACGATGAAAGTTCGTTAGTTATTTTTTTTTTTTTTTTGCGAATATTTGTCGCTCCACGCGATGCGAGATATTCTCTGTCTTGTCGATTTTACGTCATCGAATATTTGATCGATTCGCGATGGATATTGGTTGCGAGGTACAGCCTGGAATAAATAAAAGCAAGTAAGCGAGAACACCTTTTTTCTCCCTTTCTCTGTTTTTCGTTCGATCGGTATTATTCCTTTGGCACTTGGTATGCGGCTTTGTTACGCAAACTTCTATTACTTCGCATCGATTTAACGTTCAATACGATGTTCTAATCCTGTGCCGTAAAATTGTAAATATTTTTTTCGACAAAGAAGCAAATAATACACCACAGTGGGTGCCGAGGATGAAAACACGGAAGTGGAACGCGGTTAACCTTAACGCTCTCTATTAATTTATATCGGGTCGTCATTAATGCAAGAGCATTGATAAGCGAGCGCTTGTTAAGTGGTCGAGGCAGATGCAAGTTCTTCAAACGATTATACTCGGACGACACGCGATTACATTACGATCGTTCGGAGCTCTCGATTAGCAGGCAATTAATAAAACCGATAACTGAACGCGGAAAGTCGGTTGGCGCCAATCGCTCGACGATAAATGGTAAATGTAGGAAGGACGTTTCAGAGAAATCGATAATGAGCTCGCTTCTTTCGCCGTGTACTATTTCTCGGCATCGGTAAACCGTGGATGAAACGTTTACTCTTTGGTAACATTCATGAAACGCGGCTCAGACTCTTCTCGCGTTCTGTGTCAAGTATTTTTTACATCTTCTCCGTGCTGTTTTTCTTCTTCCAATGATTCACTTCGTACATTTCCTAGTCGCACCCAGTCATAATAACACGTTCCGAACGAGAAGAAAAAGAAATGTTAAAGAAAAATCGTTGTAACAGTACCGTAGGAAAATGTTCGGTTAAACGAGCGGTGTCTTTTACTGGGAAAATCGAGTAATAAGATGATACCACAGACGGTATATTATCTTCCATTAGCGAAATATCATCGGGCCAGGCCTTAATTATCATTAACGACAGCGAAATCGATAGCGCTCTCTCGGTGTACACGAGCTCGTCAGGTTTCACGTAGAGCGCCGATAAGCTGTACGTGGCTGCGGAATAATTCGCAATAAGGCAGAATCCGTGAACCGTTCCCGACCATTCATGAGAGTTCATCCTTTTTCACAGACGGCTCTCACACGCGCGAAACGTGCATGTAAATTCTCCGGCGTCTCTCTGCGAAGATTCCTTTCGCGGAAACGAGAAAACGTGGTTGTACAGAAATTGCTTTGCCGTGTTTCGCCCGCGTATACGATCTCCCCCTTGTCCCTGTACTTTTTCCTCTCCATTTTCTTACTTCGGTCACCCACACATACCGTTCCCTTCCCAACGGTCTACATGAATGGAATTCGGCGTCGAAATGTAACGTGACTGTGTATTTCACTTTCGACGGGGTTACTCTGGAACTCTTAGATTTCACGGCTACACCGACCAACCTGCGATTACTTTTCTTCCACTCGCTCGAACTTCGTGTTACATTGATTCGATACGGTGCGTTATAGAAAGCGTAAAGATGAAGCTACATCGATGGATATTCATATATTGATAAATCAAGAATAGACAACTCTTAAAGGACGACTCTTCGTTAACCAACTCTTAGCTGTCCGATGTACGATTTACTCTAAATTGTTCTCTTATCGCTTTGAATTAAAACGATCTTTACAAGATCGGTTAAATCGACAGATGCTCCGTATCAAAGAGACTCTAAACCGAACTTACTTCAAACTCGATAATCAAAAGTGAAAGTGAAAGCGAAACGAAGCGAAACACTCGTAACTGTTCCGGATAGATGGATTTGTTCGTTCGATTAAACACTTTACGGGTGGCGGTTCGGCGCAAACGCTCGAAAAGCAACGAATTCGTCATCCGAAAATTCTTCTGCTTCACCTTTAAGAGGCAGCGTCGCGTGTCACGCTCGCGATGTCGCGCCGTCTGAAATTCTCTCGCAGGCCTGCGTTTTGACTCTACCCTGCAACCACCCTGGCTTCTTCTGCTCTTTGCCTCTGTCGAGGAATATTAATTACGACCACTTCACAAAAGACACCGACCGGAAGTTTTTGCCAGCTATCAAATGCAGAACAGGTTAATTAAATTCTCACCGCTCGCGGCTCGCAAAGGGACGCTGTGCGCAACGTGGGCCGTACAATGCTGGGGTCAGAACACCTCGAGGCTCTGTTAATTAGGTACGCAATGAATAGCACTACGTTCATCCGAAAACCCTTCAAGTGAACCTTCATGACTTCGTCGTCATCTATCGCGCGTTCGAATCTCTCATCGTCACGTGCGAGTTAGCATTCACGCATCGCGATTATTGTAGTTGACTCACACATTCTTGCGCTTTCTTTGATCGCGCCACTTGCCGGAAGTGCAACAAAATCAAATGGAATTACCGACGCCACTGCCTGTACCTTATTTTCAGTTTATTTCTGGATGCGTCACGTTGTTGCACAGGGGAAACGATGTCATTTGGGTTTATTTGTTTTTTTTTTCGTTAATTTTTTTCTTTTATTTTTACCCTACCCCTGTTACGGAATACGTACCGCAAAATTACAGTAGAAGCTTTTTTAGCTCGGTAATTCTCTTCCATCGCGTTGGATCCATTTTGACAAAATAAATTAGACGAATAAACGTCGAAAATGAATACGTGTGTACGAACGTGGCCATGTTGCGAAATGTGTGTATACATATATATTAATTCGTAAAGGGTGGTTAACGCGAGCCGTTCATTTTCGAAAACATTGCACAATGCACTCTTTGTATGCGATCGACGAATCCAGGAAGTCGCGGGATAATCAAACTAATTAGGCGATACCATCAATGCACGGTTAGCGAGGATTGATTTCCACGGACCTACAGACAGAACCCCATAAGCGTAATTGGATAGAGAATACCGCCGCACAGTTTATATTGATCGGAATGTTCACATCAACGATGTAATCATATTTGTCCAGGCATGCTTTGGAACCCATTCCATTGTGTTTGCTTAATAATTATGGATCGATTTTGGTATTGGATAATATTGACCCCTGTTACTGCCACATATCACTTCATTGCGGCGCATAAATGGATAACGGGCGACCGCAATCTAGTACAATCTAGGCGATAGGCTAAAAATCATACCGGTATGCTAAGCACTCTACGTTTGCATTTCATCATTGAATATCGGCGTTCCTGTTTCACCGATAAATAGATATAGCTATCTTTCCACGAACCCGCGATCATTATCAATTTTTTTTTTTCATTTTCTCACGGTATCGAACTTCATTTAATGACTCGATTATTACGGAAATAATGGAACCGGAAAGTTGGAACAATACGTTGTTATCAGAAGCTGTTCCAGTTTATATGCCAAAAATGATCAGCGAAATTTAACACGACCCGCTGCAGTCGTGTTTACTCATACAAGCATGGCAAGTTTTAATTAACGAGTGGAGCGGTGCAAGGGGATTGTAGAAACCTCGATGCGTTCCCCTGTATCCACCATAGCTGATCACTCCGGAGGTATGTAACTTGGTGTACATATATGTGACGATGGTGGCCTATAAACCCTTCAGGGATTACACGTGCAGATGCGCGTAAACCTGGAGCTAGATAGTCGCTGGACATCAGGCTTCAGTTATTTTGTCCATCACAAACGTACGGATTAACCGTGAAGATTTTCACGTTCATCACTCTGGAAATGGCTTGCGTCCATTTCATATCGCTGTCAACCAATCTTTCAGTGGCTCTGCCAAACAGCTTCCATTAAAACTATTCGCGGACTGGAAACATTGACGATTCAAAAAATATAAATCAGAAAATTAATCATCCCTGATAGGAGTCGTTGATACTTCGTTACCGATGATTCGATTTATTATACGAGATCTACAAGGGAAATTACATCCAAGGGTAGCGATCCTATTTGGACCTCTAGCTATGCGTTTCCTATCCTAGGTTTACGTTGCGTCAATATTGACTGTCAAACGCCAAAGAGTAAAGCGCCAGTAATACAGTAGTTCGTAGAAACCTGTCTACCCTTTGCCAACGAATCCACAGTTGAAGTTCGTGAACTCGTGGACAGAAGCAAGAATTCTGCGAACCACCCTCTCGCACGCGCATTAATACACGTGTCCTTTCGATCCACCGAATTGTAGAAAAAAATTTCGACGAATCTTTCACGAGCACCCTGTATACGCGCGCACCGGGGTGCGTTGGCCATGTCGAACGCCGAAAAGTGTTGGTCCACTCGGCAGGGAAGGTGTTACACGTATCCCAGGGGCAGCGGTGCATGTCGAGCTAATTGATTCCCAACGACGACGCGCACGTGTCACGCGTCATCAGCCGCAGCGTGCATATGCACATGGCTAGCGCGCGTTTTATGTATATGAAGGCCGATTTTGCGAGGTTTGGCTGCGCCAACTAAAATTCAAATGCGACTCTCGTTGGACCTCGATTTTTGCTTTATTTATCACCGAGGTCTGAGGTGTTCGCCGACCGAAGCAGATTTTTAAAAGCCTAGATCGAACATCGAACGGGTATCGCGAAAAATAAAGCACGAATCTCGCGGAATATATACGCGGTGCCGATAAAATATAGTGGCTAACAAAAAGTATTTGCGAATACCTATATTTTTCAACGAGAGAATTTTTTATCAGGTTCTGCGTTGCACTTTTTATAGTACTAAATTTTTATAATCGCACGAAAGCAGTATTGAATAATGAAAAATCTGATACGTTCGGATCCAATATGAATCTGAATTAATAATTATCTGTGAATTAATATTCATCTATATAATTAAGAAATTTTTAACGCGTTTGACAGTTCATGAAACACTGAAAATCATTTCCAATAATTACTTTGAAACGAGTAGACTAATTATCAAAGGTTTGTTCTTCTGTTTCTGTTGCATTCTGTGCGATACGAATAATGATCAGTTTCGTATCGTTGCTGATATCGCTATTAAAATATACCGCGTATTATCAACCATGGATGAGAACGATAATTTGCCGGAAACGCGTAGTTTCCGTGTTATACACAGATCGACGTTTTCCCCGTGTTAGCTGCTGCACCGATGAATTAACTGATTCCGAGAGACAAGTGTTTGCCGTTCATGCGTGACCACGATCCACGTTACACGGAGAAGGTACTAACGCGACCATACCACGTGTCCGTCCGTTTTCCAGCGTTATCTTCGATCGTACCGTGTTATTAATGAACTCACAATGCGAACGGGTTGTGCGTACCCCCCGACAGCTATACGATGTAATAAGGTATTATCGTTGTGCTTCTATTGTCGTCTCGAATGGCGCTAGAAAGCTGGCCGCAGCGACCTCGTCTCGAGATTCACGAGGAGAGATAGTTTCTCGTCGGTTGCCTACCGGGGTAATCCGATTTTTCTCGTTTTTCTTTTTTCATTGGTGAACTTCGTTTCGAACTTGTAATCTCCTAGATTGAATGCATAACCGCCAAAGGAAGCGAACGTATATACGCGTATATATTTCGTTCGACGTGCAAGCTGCATTTTATTAGAATAGTTCGCCCTAAGTTTTTTAATAGAACCCCCTTGGTGCACGTAGGTATATACGAAGTATCCTTTTCTTGTCTAACGTTACCTAACCAGGAAAGTAATTTTTCTTATTTTTTTTTTTCTTCCTTTTTTTTTCTTCCTTTTTTACAGTAAAACTATAAGAAAAGAGGTCGGCGCAATAACTGCCAGTGTAATTTTTGTCGTAGAATGTATAAAGAGAGAGCGTAGACAGGGGGCGATGTAATTTTTCTATAACCATTAGTGCATTGTCGGCTTTGAGAAGTTACATTCCACGGAACAGGAAATCACTAGATGTTGTCGCAGAGATGCTGGAGACAGAACGATCTTTTATCGATATCCTGTTCCCGTTTCTTATTTAACGAGAGAAATTCGAATTCAATCTTACAACGTTCTACCAAAGGAACCTTCGACGAGCGTGTGTTCTCTGATGAACGAACAAAAAGGTCTCCACGACAAATAAACAGAAGCATCGTTTGGAGAAATGCAATAAATATGAAGAAAACGATTCCTATTTTGTAGCAGCAAGAGAAGAACACAAAGCAGAATCTCTCTTTACGCGGATCGTATTTTCCGCTTCCGGAATATTTCTTTCGTTCCCGGAACGGAAACAAACTATCGGAAGAACGAAGTCGATCACAGCGTGCGCGAGTTCCCAGTGGTGTTGCTGAAAATCTCGGCTTAAATTGTTCAACCTCGACTACACGTATACTAGAAACGCAATGGCAACATCAGTGGCTCCAGCCAGCACTATCCTGCGTTTTCGACTCCTGCGATATTTTGCCCTTTCATTAAGCGACGGAAGCCACATGATTAATGGAGTTCGGTTACCGCGCGGTTTTCATCGCGGCACCCCGACAGCCACGTCAGTCAGAAGTTTCGTGAAGCGCGGTACGAACGCGTGGAAACGGAAAGGTTTAACGGATCAAAAGAAAGGGGAAATCGCGCGATCGTTCGCGTAAATTGCAAACACGTATATTTTTGCAATAGTGAACACCACCGAGTGTAACTTTGAAAAAAAAAAAAACAGTAAAAAGTGACAGAGAGATGCAGCGAGAGAAAAAAAAATAGAAAATAAAAACGTACGCGAAGGTCTACATCGTGCGTAGAGACGAAACCCGTTGCTACGTGTCAATAGATATCGTTCTAACGAAGAGACCGCGGCTGATGCGCTCATCTTTGTTCCCGAATCCCCTCGATTTCACAAAACACCGTCTTATAAACGCGTCGACGCGCGTTCGAAGGTTCCTACGCCCCCTCTCTGTGAAACCAGCCACGACTACACGCAGGCAACCCGCGTGTACACGTTTTTCGTAAAAAGGAAGACGCGAACGCGGAAGCGCGTTCACGTGCAAGTATTCGTGTATCCATGATACAAAACACTTTTATACCAGTCTGCATCGGCAGCTATATGATCCATGCGCGAGCGACCTCGGCCCCTCCGGGTCCTTTTCACGAGTGCACATAATGCGATCTCATTTTATTTTGCGCCTCCCCGTTATCGTCTGCGTTCGTATAACGCCGCCGGCTGGCGTCCATGAGAGAAGAAGAGGGGAGAAACTAAAAAAAAAAAAATAAAATAAAAGGAGTCCCGTCCCTTTTTCAACGCTTCCTCGTCTTCGCGTAAACCAAAGTCAAGTGAATTTTTTACCGGCATTCTTGCGCTCCTATACAACGCGACAGCGGGCGGTTGCTTATACGTTAATTTGACGGATAGCGTTGCTGATATTTTTTTCGACGGTCGAATGGTACCGTGGAATGAAACGCAGAAAAAGGTTGGATGGAAGTAATTTTTTTCGCAATTTATACACGGATGATATAATTGCATTAATAGTAACAAATGAAACGAAGATACGGAATGTTTGAAATTAATGGAATTCTTGATGAAACGGTTAATTAGTCGTTCATTTTTGAACAGAATAAAATTAACTTATACGGTCCCTATTATATATTCCTATTATTTTATAAAAGATTGCTTCAGAAAGTTATTAATTAAGCTCCGCTGTTGGTAAAGAATTGTTCAAGGATATTAAGCTCCACTTTTTTGTAAAAATCCAATAGAAAGAGCTCAATAGCTTCCTTTAAAATTCAAGATTCGTCTATAAGATCGTCAAGCGTATCAGACCTGTCTCGCGAACGATGCTACACAACACGAATCAACGTTGATGGAACAAAGTGCATAGATAATGAACGGCATTCGCGATGGGTAGGATCGTTGCCGATCACCGGCGTTCACCGCAACGATCATCGAGAGGTTAACGATCTTCGTGGTCGAAGGTATCGCAGAAAACTATGGGACGCGTCGCTATTGATTGTTACGTTGGCCCAAGGCTGATGTTGTTGGAAGCAACACCGTGCGTGGATCAGAAGAAGACGAATGCAACGTGCGAGAGTGTATGCTGCCAGCCCCGACCCTCGACGTAACAAATTGTTTATTGCCACATGCTCGACTCTCACACCGTACGAAAATGGGGTTGGAATGGCCGCGACGCCAACCCCGCAAATATCCAATGCCAATCTTTACCCATTGCTGTAGTATGCCTTTCCTTGTTCGAGGGTTGCCACAGTATAAACGTAAAAGCGCGCGCAGACACGCGATAGTACGGTTCACCTGGAGGGATACGAATACCAAGGGTGGGTTGGTCAAGTTCGTAACTACGGTCCATTACAAAAAAGTTGGGAGAGTATCGTTGTTTTTTTTTTTTTTTTTTTTTTCTTTATTATAGACGGATCATACCTGAGCCCGGGAGGCTTATAATACGTATCTGGTATAATGCGTTGCGTGTATCTGTGCGCATACATACATGCATGTATTTCTTTTCTTCTTTTGTCCGTCGGCACCGCGACCGAGGGAGTCTGAACGCGGGGAGACCAACCGGACCAAGAATACTCCAGAATATTCTCCATGTGCATCCAGATATCCATGTAGGGACTTTCGTACGGAAGGACGCCATTATGAGGCGGTAAGAACGCCGGTATATCCGTGGCATTTGAAAGATTTCAATTCCAGCCCGGCTCTCGTGGGGAGACAGAGTAATCGTCGGGGATCAGGTATTCAATATCGGAGAAGACTGAAATAATCGTGCCGGGCGACGCTTCGACACACCAACTTTAATTCAATCAACCGGCGAGTTTCTATCACGATTGATCAATATTTGGCCGTCCGATAGTACTCGGTTATGGTTTTCGCTTTCAAGTTTTCACAGCGACGCTTCGAGTGACGGCCGCCGGGGATGTTCCCAAGACATTTCGCGACGTCGATCTCGAGAGATTTCTGCATGAAGAAGCACTTTGTGGTTCCATGCTGGCTTGACAAAAATTCACTCGATAACCAATCGTTGGAAAGGGTTGGGGCAACGGAGACAGAAGAAGGAACCAATACGGACAGTTAAGCCAGCAGTTTTGCTCGAGAACCCTCGATAAGGAAGTTTGAGCAAACGAGCGTGCATCGGAGCGCGATGTTGCAGCAGTGGCGCGTTCGCGTAGGCTAGGACGTTGTCCAGCGCGAAATAGGCGGACAAAGAGGCGGAGAACGAAGGGGAGCTGGTTCGAGAAACACGACGCAGGAGAAGGTGAGGCTGGCAACGGTAACAGCAGCAGGAAAGGCGGATGCAGTTCACCGGACAGTTGTTATCTTATTACTGATATCGCATCGCCGCCGTTCGCGTCTCGTCCCGGTTTCGTCCCCTGTCCTGAACAAATGTTTGCGCCGCGCTGCCGCGGACAGATAGTGGTGCAAACCGGTAGACCGGGTCCTGCAGAGGAGTCGCTTCCTGTTTGCCCTCGAGTACGCCCCGCCGCAGGAACACGTACACAACGTACACTAACTCACGCGACAAACGAGTAAACGTAGACAAACGGGGCCACGATCGACCGTGGATCCCTTCTGCAACGGGCTATTTGGGTTAGGACGAGTTATCGCCTTTCGGAAGTTTGCACCTAGTTGCGTCTTCCGAAAGGCTTTCCGTGGCGCGCGCGCTGAATCTGCACTCTCATAATACATTATCTCCAGGGGATGTGTTGTACGCGTTCCAACAACGCGGCCGGTTCCCGGTCTTGTCGGATCGAACTTGGCGTGTTTGCGTTGTCAGTTAGTCTTAACCACCGTTTCGAAACAGTTCGCTTACCGTTTCGTCGACGTTATTAAGAGGAAGATTGCAATCTATGTCAATAGATTGGTTGCCGGATGATGCGTCGAATTTAGCGTATCCGATATTTTGATCCTATTTTTTGGGGTTAACATTCGAATGGAAGATTATCTTTCATTTGATGAAATTCTAATTGTAACACTCTAGACTGTTCTTTTAGAATTATCTCTATTACAATACACATTTAAACGATCAATTTTATCGGTTAGCTAAACCAAATTGTTCTGACTACAATAAAGCAGCGACTTCGTCAGACATCGTGCTCCAAAAGAAAGATCGCATGCTCGCGTGAATACATAATTCAGCGATATACGTTTTTAAAATATTCCAGGAGGCTCTTTCAAGCGCCTCGCGTAACGTAATGCCGATAGGTGCGCGGTAAACGAACGCTTTCATAATGGGTTAATGCAGGCGCATACATAACACGCGCCATGGATCGTGGTAAGCGTTCTTGTTACTTTGATGCGTACACATACGTTCGCACGGCGCGAGATAACGCATAGGCAGTTAGCGTTTAACGAAAAAACGATCGCGTGTATTTTTTATTTTTTTTTTTAATCCACGGTGCGTAGTTTATGAGATGGAAACGGTATTAATCCCGATAAATGCGACGGATTCCCTCGGCAGCGTACCGTGAGCGAGAAGAGTATCAGCGGTGAAGCATATTTCGCTTTCTAAGACAAAATGATGTATCGTCTTTTGGAAAGTATATCAGGTTTGAAAGATACGACGCGTGCGTTACACGAGAAAAGAAATTTAACGCGAGAACATCTCGAGGCTGCTGCGTGTTTCATCGCGATGTTACATGCCTGAGCTACAAGATCGATTCGCAGTCTAAAAGCATAGGATTCCCGAACATGCGTGCTGGTGATACCAGTTTTATGTAACACCGTGCCATTACGGATCTTAGGTGGTCCGCAGATTCTATTGGTGGAACCGGATCGCTCTACTATCCAAGCGGTACAAGCTTGACGCGCTTTTCCTGTGCTGAACAACAACTCGAAATAGCGACGAGTGTGACTGACGCGATGGGGAAGCGGTAGCGAGACTATTTGGAAAGTCGCCGAGATACAAACTGTCCGACGAAGACGGGAATGACCTAAACAACTGTCACCGTGCGTCCAACGACAGGCGATCTTGTAGCCGAACAGGTGCTGTCCGAACAGGTTCCTAAATTAAGCAGCCTCAATCTCTGTTTGATGAAGGATCGTTACGCGTGCAAATTTAGATACGCTGAAACGTGGTAGAACGAGAAGCTACAGCTGTGACGATTATCTCCGATTAAACGATTCTTATCGTTTCAACAATTTTTAGAAGAGACAGATACCGCGTAATAAGCGGTGATATTTTTTTCCCCTAGCATGTCAGAGTAAAGCACCGAGCACTCTACTAAACAAGCAAGCCTCTAATTATTTAGAGCAATCTACTCCGGGCAATGGACTCTTTACAGCACGTACGAAACGGCACGATTTCACCGTGCATGTATAACAGAACGAAACAAAGAAGTTTGACATATTAATGGTTCCGACGATTAAAGCGAAAATTACTCGACGATCATAACCGAGCCGGTGGGAGATGCTCGCAGCCGATATAGCCTCGTTTATCGCGTAATCCCTATAAAAATGTTTACGACAAAGCCGAGTCTCCGGACGGCTGAAATCGACGTGTTAATCGCACGCGATGCTGACAGTACCGTGCACAAAATGTGACTGTAATCTCACGCGCGTGATCACACGGCGAACAGGCCGATTATTCATTATGTGCCCTGAGCCGTTTCAACGTGACGATGTCGTGCACGCAATTACTTCGGGCTCTCGCCGGGGTACTCGATAAATATTTTGTTCGGGCAAAATTAAGGTTTCGGTATGCCGCGATGCTGCACGTTGCGACGCCTGGTTAAAGTGCCGCAGTAAATTGCGCCCGACTATGCCTTCGAGATGACCCGGTGTCATCGTTCGTTACATCGGACGACCTTATAATTGCTCCGACGCTGAAAGAGACGCTCGTCTTTTCGTGACGGAGCAGGCCCTAATAAACGCCTCGGTAAATATTCCCTGGATGGAGTGTTTGGTTGCGTGAAAAGCGTGAATTCATCGGTGAAGGCTGGGCCCGACAGTGTTCGATCGAAACGGTGATGCTATCGACGAAACGACAACCAGGGGCTACGCAACGTTTGCTAACACTGGCTAACGCTAGCTAACATTGGCCAACGGAGACTCGATATCGCGAATCGACAGAGAAATTTCGTCGTGGCTCGAATGTTTGTTGTTTCCACGAGCGGCCCGGGCAATTCCTAAATAATTACGCTTTTAATTAGGTAACATTGAAAATGGATTGCTAATTTTCATTTAATTTCTGCCTTGTAACAGGTTCTATTCAACAGTGTGCCCGGCAACCGTGCGTTGGGAAATTTATTATCGCGAGCGTACGTAATTGAACGTTCGCGAATATTTCACGAGATATGCGAGCAATTTTCCCCGAATCCTTAATGAAAGCTTATTAACTATTATCGCAGCTATAAATCCAGCGGCATAGTTCCTCGAATATATTGAGTCATAGAGGCTCGCGCATCACTTCGCGAGAGTAAAGCGAGAGATAGATACAGTGACGGCTAGCAAAAAACTCGTATCTGCCAGTGAGCGCGTTTCTCTACGGTCTAAATCATCGTTCTACTAGGAAACATCGATTCCAATTGTTCTCCGTAGACATGGGCTATGAATTCGAACTAGGTAACTCGAAAAATCCGAGCGTTTCTGACGAAAAGTAACGAGACGAAACTCGATATTCGAATTCATAACAATTCTACAACGCGAACGTTGCGCAATTCTATTCCTCAGTGTTCGTATCGTTTTGTTCGTTCTGTTCGTCCTGCATGAGTAAAATCCGTTAATTAATTCACAAACGCGCAAAGTGAATAACAAATCGTAGCTCGCGAATTCCTATCCTGCTTGTGATGTTATCCTTTCACGCATTACAATATATTCGATGAAAATGCAGTTTCAACGGCACAGGGAAAGAAACTCAAGGGAGAAACAGCGAGAACGGCGTGGAAACGAGAAAGGGAAAGAAAGGGAAGCGTTGCTCCGAAAATACGCACTTCGGGAATGCATCAAAGGCTCAGCTGGACGTGCGTATTCACTTGCCTACGTTAATTTAATTGTTCTGTTTATTTCTTGTAAATGAAATTGAAATAGATCGACTTCTCGGGGTACAGAGTTTCGGTGGAAGTGAACGGGGAACAGAAAGACAGGGAAAGAGAAAGAGATAGAAAGAGAGGAGCGAAAAAGGGAAAAAGAGGGAAGGACGAACGCGGGAGCGGTGGAAGCTTATTGCGACTCCACCTTTTTAATTAAAGTTTGAAACTGAACTAGCGCATGCAAGAGGGTTTCGTGGCCCGGAGCGAAGAGGAGTACGGCACATAAAATAGTCAAGTGTAGCTTTCTTCTCGGCCGAGCACTGTCATCCTGCTTGTTTGACATTCTTGCCATTATAAAATGAACGACGACGCAGCAGGAGTCGCGATACCCTTCATTTACAAATGAAATTCCGCAAGTTTAATCATTTTACAACGCTCACAGGTATCGTTCTATTAGGTCGTAAAAGATATTCTATCTATTTCCCTTTGGATAGACAATAACACGGATTCTGAAACATTATTCTAATATATTTATTTCATACGAAATATAAATATAATATCAGTTTCTAAAAACTGTTCTTCGGCTATGTTCATCGATAACGGGATGTAACATCTATCGTTGATCCATTCATCCCACTGTTCCGTTCTTTCACCCATCAAGGTTAGATACGTGAAAATTATTACTTAAACGAACGATCTTCGCATCGCCATGGTAACAACGATTACTCACAGTGATGCATGAATAAGTGCAATTCGCGCAAGTGTCCCGTATCTAATTCACCTTCATAAGCTTTATAGCGGCATTGTGTCGGAGCCTGGAGCTACCATTAATTTCGCTAATGGTTAATCAATAAACAAGCAAGCAAGTCGTAGGTAGTATCCCGGTGGCGGTTTGTACGCGTGTTCCTATGGTTTTGGTTGATCTACCGGAGAGAAAGACAGAGGCATTGGGTGTAACGAAGATAGCAAATAAATCATTCGCGTGCTCGTGGTGAGAGCGTGTAAGAATATAGGCACCTGTACCATCCACTGTTGTGGACGCACACGAGGGTTCGAATGCCAGGAAAATGAGAGATGATCAAAAAAAAGGACGAGGAACAGAAGACGCAAGAACGAACAGGAAGAGAAATTATCACGGAAAGAGAAACTATTTGTTATCAGTCCGAAGTAATATAACGGCTCATATGGCCGTTGATCGATGCGCCTACATTTATACATTCCATTCATGGCGATCTATATTCAGAGGAGCATAATTTAAGTTCTGTCGTTCTTTGTTGCTCGAAACGAAAGAAGCAAAGACGAAGAAAAATTACACCCTTCGATGCCCGTTGAAAGCTTTTTTAAACGAGGAAGGATAGGAAAAATAGCACCGAACCAAAGAAAATCCTTTTAAATCCACGCGTTGAATAAAGAAAAAAAAAAAAGAAAAGGAAAAATTACTTCAAGAAAATTAACGTTGCGTTTCCTTTCGCGCACAACCGCGAAAGTGTAAATTGTTCCTTCTGTACGCGTGTACACGAACCCCCGCAAGAATACGCGCATTCGAGGCGAATTGAAAACGCATCATTCAGCTTGCGATTCACGTTTCCACGACAAAGAGAAGCAATTTTCGTCGGACTATCGGCAATACGAACGTAAATGCGCCGATTGCGCTCGATTAATTATTTATGCAGCGGTCGCTTTATTATCGGTGGAAAATATTTGTAACTGGTCGATTGTGCGAAACCGGCGTTCCACGAAACGCTGTTATTATCTCGAGATTGCACGTCGAGCCGGAGTGTGTCCGCGAGCAGTGAGAAGAATACAGTTAAGATTACAAACTGACACGTGAATGGATCGCGATCATAAGAGCCTCCTAAGGAGTCGTTGACACGAAGTAGTTTATAAGTATAACGACGTGTACGGTACACACTGTGTTACGCGAAGGGAATCGCTTATCGCGCGGAAGCAACCGGTGATGCAGTTTCCACGTGGCCTTACGACACCTATGTCTCGAAACGATTAATATCAGACAGACGCGTATACGCGAACGGGATCGTCCTTGTTGTATGCACGGGATTCGAGAATGGTGTACGAAGGTTTCTCCTTGTTTCTTGCGACACGTTGCGAGATAACTGCGCGAAACGGGCGCTGAAGGGTGAAAGATACGGGGAAACGCGAGTGAAACTGTTCTTCGTAGTTTTTCTCGTTAAGAATTGTGTACATAAATATCCAAGGAAAGATACGAGCTTCCTAAATAAGTGAATTACAGTGTTTATGTTTTTTCAGAGATGAGAGGTTGGTTAGCGGAAGGCTAGCGGAAGAGAAACGTGAGCATGATTGGTTATAACGAAAAGCTTTCTCTCAACGTTAACAGAAGAATGGAACACTAGTGTTTCTGTTATTCGTCGGAACAAAACATAGCACCGCGTTAAGGTCCTTTTACTAATACAGCTTTTCCTAAATACCTTTGGTTCTACGCCGTGTCTCGTTAACCATGTTTTCGTTTCTTTTTTTCTTTTTTTTTTTTTTTCATTCTTGCGCAGTATTGATTCGTTTCTACGTGTCCGTTCGTTTTTATCGCAATTAAGAGCTATAGTATCAATGGCTTGATCCGTGAACGATCGTAAAATGATTATCGTATATTTGTGACTAACTTTTGAAAAAATAATTTTTATATTTTACGCTTTTAGTTTCTGGTTGAAAAAATTTGAATACTCTACATTTTTCTACCGTTGAATAAGAGAAAAAATGATTTCGAAGTAAATATTCCTGTACAGAATAGCGGAATTGGTTAGCATTTTTTCATATTAATTAAACGAACCTCGTCTGTTTAAATAATTGCTGTTTCGCCATAATTTCAGATTAGTTGAAAGTTGCTGCAGCGAGTCCGTACAATTTTTTTACTGCCATAATCATATATATATATATATATTTTTTTTCTTTTAATTAATATGAGGTTAAAATAATGGTGTAAAAAATGATGAAAAAAATTCTACTCTATTTTTTTATACCTTTCATTTCTCTGCTATTATTTTAAATAATATACTGTTTTCATCATTGTCCGACACATTAAAGACAAATAAAGAAAATTTAATCATTCAAGAAACATAGAAACAGAGAAATATGATTTTCAAATATTGACGCCATTACAGGTTGAATACATAACGTATGCACTTACGAATTAATACGCACAACTGTGAATTGTTCTATGGTCGGTACGAATTAATCTAAACTATCGCTACAACTGCCCATTAAATCATTTTTCCCTTCAAAATTTGTACGAATATTTTAAACGTGTACCTAATTTATTCTCCGATAAGGAACGATTTAAGGTTTCTCAGAAATTCGCGAAAAGAAAAACAATCGCAGTACGTTGCCGATGTAAAAGTCTGCGGGGGACTCGAGCGTATAGGATACGCAAAATGTGAAACGAAATATACATGGTACATCTATGCCGAGCATATCACGGAATACGAATACATTACACATCCTAATGGACACGAAACGACACGCATGCAATGCGCGCGCTATTCAAACGGAAGTTCAACTGTATCGGTCTAAGAATATTGGCCGGAGGCAAAGGAAGCACGTCGCCTCGTGCGCCTCAAGAATTCTAAACCACGCGTCAGTACCGAGGTCTGTCGAACTGTCAGCAACGATTGGAACTATGCTTCCTTCATCGGACGTGTTTCACGCGTATACAGGATCGAAACGATGCCGGGGAACCGAGGACGATAGCGAGGAAAGTGAAAGAAAAAGAAGGAAAGAGAAACACTCACGTTTGGTGACAGCAAAAATAGCCGATGTGCCTCGCGTTCTCGTGTCGCAGGATGCGCAGAATCGTTGATTTCCTGTTCCTCGTTCTTTGAAGCACACAGTTCTCCTTCGTTACGTCGTAAGGACACGAAGAATCACGCGCGTAACGTGTAACCTCGCGACATGACACCGCACAAAAATCACTGACAAAAAGCTATTAACGATTCACGAGCGATAAAATAAGGTTTCTCGATGCGTAAGAAGCTTAGGCGTGCTGGTACGGTTTTCGCGCGTTACGACGAACGAACGTGGGTACGGCCAATCGACGAAGGCAATGCGTACCCCTCGCGACCCCGTGACGAACTGAGGATCGCGCTGGCGGAGCAGCGCCACCGTGACCCGTGGCGACACCGTAAACTAAACTTGCACCCGTATACACCGCCTGACGTGGGCCCGTACACGCGACCGGGAAAGGACTTCGAAGTTTGGCAAAGTTGTTCGTCTTTCGCATTTTCACTTTACGCGACGCGACTCATCCGATCGTAAAACGGTTCGTCGAATAATTCGATCTTCTTAATAGTGAGCGTTTCTCCACCTTTGGTCAGGCTGTTTCAAAGAGGATGCGGTGGCTGAATGATCCAGCGTTGATGAGATACTTGGTTATATCGGTGAGTGAAAATCATTTTTAAAAGATGCTGATACCATACATGAATGTAATTAGCGATGATTTAAAGAAGCGTGCGATGATATTTTCGGTTAATACGATTGAAATTTTTGTTATATTTGCACGTATGACTTGATTCTTATAAAATGATACGATTAATACACGATACATCGATTAGAAAATTGAACGTTATAGATGGAGACACTGTGCCACTTGTGGCAGATATTTTAACCAATGAATTGTAAAATTTGTAGGTTGGAAAATTAAAAGAATTAGGAAGTAGTTGAATATTTTTAAAAAGAGTGTGGAGTATTTGGTTTAAATCATCGCTAATACCTTTAGTATAATCTTTTAATTAATCGTGTATGATATAAAGTAACATTGAATATATAGAATATAGATTCTATCGGCAAACTGAATATGCGTATTCTGTTGAAAATTATAGAATCTATTACGAATGTAACGGTAGAAAGATTAGTTACAAGGTCCTATACGTTAAACAAAAATTGTAAAAAAAAGAAACGGTTGATTTTACAATACTCGTAACTTCTTTAGAGAGAAAAAAAAAATGGTTTCCACCGTACAACGTGTCCCTTCGAACCAACAATTCTTTTTATACCTCTACTTTCACCCATATGCTTTAAAACTTTGTAAATAATCGTATCGGTTGCTTTACGAGGATCACCCTGTACACCTATCAATTTTTCGTCCGCAGTTCCCGTTGCTTTCTCCTATAAAAATTCTGCAATGAACGAATTTCAAAATTCGAGTACAGTGCTTCCAGCGTCTATTGGCCATTTTTCTTGTTCCTCTTTTTATCCTTTGCAACATCGAGCAATATATTTCCGCGAAATACAATTTTACGACTGACCGTGGTTTTTCATTCTACATACATATTTTTCTTCCTTTCTTCTTTTTTTTACGCTGGTTTTTCGTCGTTTCAAATGAATTTGAGTTATCTCATCGCTCCGCTTTTACTCCGTTTCCATGACTGTAACTTCGTATACGAGAGACTACGTCGCACGTACGCCTCCTTCTTGCACGCGTTTTACGATTCACGGTAGACCCGGAGGTCTGATTTGGTTCGTCTGGCGCGACGAATGTCAAACGTCGACGCGAACATTCAACGGCTCTGTAGAGGAGCGAACGAACCGTATAAGAGGATTCCTTTCGAAAATGTATCCTTGGGGCAGCTCGCGTAACGGATGTTTTGACATATTAAAATGAAGACACATCAGATATCGGTAACGTTTATGTTTTCACGTAAGAATTCAATGCAGGGACACGTGTCTGTCCATCATCAAAAAATAGATATATCGGTAAATCGTTTTTCCACATTTATTTTTTTCCATAACTTTTTCGTTGTGTAAGAAAGAGTTCTTGTATTAGAATTTTTCAGTAGATCGGTGGTATTATACGATAAATGTATCATATTAATTTTACAGTCGTTAATTATATAGCCACGAAAAACTTCCAAACATCTTAAACTCATCTCCAAACGTGTTAACCCTCTATGGTTAACCCTCGAATTTTGTCCGCTCATTGAAGAAAATATTACGATTGATTACCGTTTTTCACTTCGATTTGAAAATGTTTAAACTAATAATTATTGTAGATGGATCGTGGTGTCGCTACAGTAACACGGTAATCAAATTTAACAGTGCAGTGATAACTAAAGAAAATTAATTTTTTCAAATATAGACACATCGGTTTGTAACTTTTAAGTCACACGATCCCATAGAGGATTAAACATTTTCCATAATTTTCTCAAAATAATGGTTCATAAAAATTGTGGATAATTAAAAAATCGTGAAATCCAAATTGGGGTATTCAATTGGAACGTTCACGCTTCTGATTGTGCATCTGGTTCTGAAATGTCGGGAAGCGTCGCGGCAATGCGATTGTGAACAATATTGCATGTCCATGAATCAAGCGTACCCATTCGAGATATTGCTCCCTATTGCCTTGTGTATGATAATGCGTGCCGATAGTACGAAATCACTTCAGAGAATCAATCAGTAGACGTGTCGTGAACATCTGAACAGCGCATAAGGCGTATTTGTATGCCGCGAACAATCTTGCGTGTCACATATGTATAACAGCGTACACGAAGTACCATTGAAACACTTTAGTCGTACGCTGACCTTACCATGTGTAAAACTCCTAATCCTATTTAACTCGATGAGCTGTCGCCTTTAACAGTTTCTATAACTCGTTCCGAGAAGCGTTTCCTTATTGCCGTCTTCTCGTTTGAAATCAGTAAACTACGTACGTCTGGAACGTGTCACGAGATCATTCGGCGACGATCGTAAATTAATAAATTATTAATTCAAATGTTTAGTTCAGCACCGTGTTATGGATTTCTTATGCAACGATGTCGTTCGATCAGATATCAGCCACGTTCAGTGATTTACAAGGTAGCAGTGTTACAAGTATTAACAGTGTTACGGATAAATTGCTACGGAACGGCTTTCGTTCTTTGAGCTTAATGCAATCGGAAACGTAGAATAAGATTTCCACCGAAGTAATTTCTTGCTGATAAGTGGCTTGAGAATTCAGCTTATCCAGCTGCTAAAAGAAGAAAAACCGGAATTGTTTCTACGAAGTACGCCGTCATTACACTCCTTCCTTTCTTCCGGGAGCTTAGATTTAGTGGTGCACGGAAATAAACGCTTTTGGTGTAGCGAACAACAAGAATCATTTTTTACGGCAGTGGCAGACTTATTCGAGCGGAGAAAGGAGCTCGGAGCTTTTATATTTCTGCTCAAATTGTATGCTATTAATTAGAAAGACCATAACGGTGTAAAGTTGGCTACGCGCAGAGAGGATTTATTTAATGTTTCGAAGCAAATTATTTCGTAAATAATTAGTGTGGTATCGATAATAATTTGGAGATGAAATTTGGTGGATGTAATTTAATTTGTTGGAGTCTTCGGTACAATGGAAATTAACATCGTTAATTTTTTTCCTGTCGGTGTAGCAGTTTTTAATAACGTACATTGACAAACAATGCGATACGTATTTAAATATTCTTCGCCAACTTATGACTCGGTAGGATTTATGTAGATACATCAACAACAGCTGAAGATATGCATCAGCGTATTATTACGATATATGAAAATATCGTTTCCGAGATTTCAGACAACGCGCAGCATTATTCAAAGCCGGGCAACAAAAATATTTAAATATTATCAGTTGTCGTTAAAATAATCTGGAAAATGCAGATATTTTGATGTTACGATATTAAATTATATATTCATAAGAGGTACTCGTATTCGTCATACGTAATACGAGCATCTCCACCGTGCAGCTTAAAATATAAAATAACAATATTCGCGTTACATTGTCGTGACTTCGAAAAGGCGCAAGAAATTTAACGATTCGCCAAGTATTTTAGATTCCAGCGTCGCTCATTCCCTGTATATTTAATCAATTTTTCTCGCCACGATAAATTGGACAATAAAAATTAATCCCTTTGTAGAAATTTGAATTCTCGAAAAACGGAAGCCATTAATCATCGCTACATTGTTCCTTTGCGCCTCGGCAAAACTTATCGTGCTTTAAAATCGTAGAGTTTCAAAGGTGGGCCGGTACGCGTTCGATATTTTGTTATGCCATTAATAACCACTGTCTCGCTTCTCGGTAACAGGCTTTCTCAATTAATCTATGTTACGAGTGTACCGAATGGCGAGGGGATTGTAAAAGCTCGAAAATTAATATTAACGCGTCGGCCAGAGAAAGCGACGTATCTGCAGACTGCAAATCGATATTTTACGTAGCCGATGTCAATGGCTAATGAAAACGTCGAATAATCCGATACCGATGTAGATATCCCACGTACTGCTGCGCCCTCGATATTTTTGTGTCAGATACTTATATTCCACGAGCTCGTTCCGCTGACCGTACATGTTAGGTCAACAAATTGCCTTTGCAGCCTTGGACTATGCCAGTTCAGCGCAGACTTGATCAAATTTAATCGCATTTATCGCTACAATTAAGTACCGTCCTTGTCTCGTCAAGGGGGCATTCGTGATTTTGCTAATTTTCATTAAAGATAAGAGATATATTAGGAACGTGTTACTTCGGAGCAAATTTTAAACAGGTAACATTGTTTGCCAGAGGGTAGTTCGAAATTATGAACATTTCCATATTACCGTATTCGTACTGGCGGAACATCCACAAAATGGTAGTCATTTACTGCTTTTAATTAACAGAATAATGTGCTCGTTGAAACGAACCGTCACACGAAGAGGGAATATGATAGGACGATGAATTAGTTTCTCCGTTGTCACCGAACGAGTGGTCATTCAGTATTTAGTGACTTTTAACAATTCGCTCTTTCTTTGAGCAAATCTTCGTACTCTTCGCGTATCACATTTTCATACATTAATTCTTCGTTCAATCTTTGCATACAATTACTGAAACGTCATTAGCGTCTAATAACCATTTTCCATTATCAATTCTCTATGAGAATCCTTTAATACCTAAATCCATCTAATCGGTTCTATCCGAGCTTTGCTATCGAAGCGTCATAAGCGACATTCTCTTCTCGTTCGCGGAGCCAATATTCAGATAGGATCGATGCATGCTCGTACTAAAGTAGTCAAAAGTAGCATGAATTAATCGTAACCAGACCCGGACCATTTCCCGTACCACAGAGAATCTACCATCTTTGACGATTATGCGCGGACGCACTATTCCTCCTCTTTACCGTTCTACAATGTACCCGTTGGTATTGTTAGTGCCTTTTAAGCTTTTTCTTCGGCTGAGCGGATGACCGGCTGGCAGGTCTGTTTAATTCCAGCCGATTTACAGTGGCCACCGCCGCATAAGTAATAACGTCGCGATATAAACGCAAAATACCTCGCGGCGGGTTGCTACAGGGAGAGTGAGCCGCGGTGAGGGTTGACCTGGCAGCCGGATCGATCCACTCTACGTAGAACCTAGCCTCCTCTTTCACGTTTGTACCCCTGCGCCGCGCCTGCTTGCGCTGATGCCAGCCACAAGGTATCCGCGTTTTACTTCCTGACATTTCGTCTATCCAGCCGAAATCCTGCGCCAGGTATTTAGGCCAAATATTTCCATTACGTCGATCGCGTGTCCCGGAAAGGCATAAAGGGAAGCCACGTTTCTATGTGCTGTAAATTTCGATCGGTATGAACCCAGAAAGTAACTCGTGGACTTTATACGGCGAAGTTCCGGCGTGAAATTTTTAAATCGATTTAAAAAGTTACCACAGCAGAAGAGAGCAGAACAAAAGTTTTCTCGCTCGTATGAAATTTTCAAGATTCAAAGGAATCGACGTGTCCGCGCCACAGGCGTTTCGACAAGTACTATATTTGTAACAGGCATCCGATGAAGTCCATCTGCGGCGACGATCCACCGAAATCTCTCTTCTTTTTTTTTTTCTTATATCGTGATCGATTGGCACAGGTGCCTGCTACAAGATAATTCGTCACTGTTAGCCGATAGGCAAGGGTATACATTCTGCCCATCCGCAAGGGCTGTTCCAGATATCCTGGCCAAACATTCCAATTAGCTGGACCGACTGCCATTGAACCGCAGAAAAGGATCGAATTCCTTATGCGGTGGATCCGTGGGCTACGAGCCCGGAGAAATCGTGACACGATAAGACGAGGGATTCGAAGATACGTCGACGAGCATTATTTAATGAATTCCCCACGGTTGAAGGGACAGGGAAAGAAAACTGCTCGACCTCGTTTGAGACATTTGTGAATTGCGCGCAGAATCGAGCAAGTAGAATGGGGTAAAAAAAAAAAAAAAAAAAAAAGAAGTTAAAGTACCGATCACAGAGCCATGGTTGTTGGATTGAACTCAACTCAGATTTCAAAACGAGGGTAAATCATTTTTACGACGAGTTGGAAACAAGCGACTGTAGCTAGAATTCATTAAGGCTGTAACCGTGTGATCCGAAAGAAACGTTTGTCAAGGATATATCGACTAGGTCATGTAATACGTAGCTTTTCGGTGACCGACTTCCGAATACGGGACCACGGGATTCTCGCGTCTGGCCTCTATGTTCCTTCCAATTGGCAGATTGTAATGAATCGTTGGTTCCTTTCGGATTCGTTGATTCCCCGACAACTGGAGGATATTTAAACGGTAACTTCAATTAGCGCGTTTTCTGTTCACCGGTGTAATTGTAAAGTCTTTGATGGCCAGTTTTACTAGGTCGTAGTAGAATTTCGAATCCGACAGATCTCTTGCTCCCTGTTCAGAGGAGATTCTCTTAAGTACCGGAACTACTTTAGGATCCAAACTCCTGCCGGCTTCTGAATTGTTTAATGTCTGGAAGCAGAAACCCGACCTACATTCGTGCTCGCATTAAATATAGAGTGCCCTTCCGTCTAAGAGTGCCGCTTGAGAATGTGTCGCTTCGTTGTATCAGCGTCGGTTACATATATAACGCGTCTATTATTGTTCACTTTACGCGGTTACGTGTCTCTGTACCGAGATTCAGTGTAACCAGTATTGGCAGGTTATTTCTGAAAGGGTGCCCCGTAGCTGTTTCGACGATGAAGGGGTTTAGATCCGTATTACTACCGTACTGGCCGTGCGATTACTGTATCTGGCATGACTATAGTCCGCATAATGGTGCCTAGATGAACGACCATACCCTTGTTACTGGACTACAATCAACTCAATGTCAATGGTACGCGACGAAAGGTTTCTCCGTTAATTTTCTATAGCCGTTCTTTTCGATCGTGGTTGGCGAGGTTGTTGCCGCGGCTGCGATAAATTAATAACATTCGAGCGAATTGGCCGCAAACCGACCCGATAATCGAGTTTCCTTGACGCCTAGCTCCAATCAATTTCGT
The DNA here is from genome assembly GCA_019453375.1 of Ctenoplectra terminalis. Classification (NCBI taxonomy): domain Eukaryota; kingdom Metazoa; phylum Arthropoda; class Insecta; order Hymenoptera; family Apidae; genus Ctenoplectra; species Ctenoplectra terminalis. The sequence goes on along the minus strand of SMSQ01014205.1, from coordinate 21,062 downwards.
TACAGGCAAACATAAATAACGCGTGCAATGAAATCATCGAGTATTTACATCCCCGTTTAAATGTTAAACTTAGCGTTTGGAGGAATGCCAGTAGCGTAGCGTTTCGCGCATGGAGTTCATCCGCTTCATCGAGTAATTTCAAATAAATTCCGATCCAGCCGTACGTCCGTTCGATTCCACTTTAATTACATAATTAAACACCGTAACTGGATAACGTAGCCGGATAATTTTATCCAGCCTGATAATTAAAATTCAATCCAGCATATNCCGTTCTTTTCGATCGTGGTTGGCGAGGTTGTTGCCGCGGCTGCGATAAATTAATAACATTCGAGCGAATTGGCCGCAAACCGACCCGATAATCGAGTTTCCTTGACGCCTAGCTCCAATCAATTTCGTTACAGGCAAACATAAATAACGCGTGCAATGAAATCATCGAGTATTTACATCCCCGTTTAAATGTTAAACTTAGCGTTTGGAGGAATGCCAGTAGCGTAGCGTTTCGCGCATGGAGTTCATCCGCTTCATCGAGTAATTTCAAATAAATTCCGATCCAGCCGTACGTCCGTTCGATTCCACTTTAATTACATAATTAAACACCGTAACTGGATAACGTAGTCGGATAATTTTATCCAGCCTGATAATTAAAATCCAATCCAGCATACTAATTATAACAATTCCCGTACGACTTCCTTCGTGCATCGTCGAATCGAACGGAAAGAAGGGAAAAAGGTGTCTAGAAGAAGGAAACCTAGACAGACAACGGCGAGACGAGATAGACGACGAGGCTTCGTCCGGACTTTACCCGGTAATATTTCGAAGGGTTTTCCCAATGGGATCACGAGTGACGGTCGGAAGGGAGGCGGCGTAACACAGGCAAGAAACGATCCATCGGTTCTCGGGCGTCGAAAAGGGACGTCTCTTGTTTCGCGCTTGGCGCATCCTTAAAGCCTCGTGTATCCTGCTACGGCACGAGCTGGCACCAACTAAGGTGCCGCGAAACGACGAGGTGTTCCTCGATGTAGTAAGTGTAGTAGGGTGAGACGTACACAACAAGGGGTCGGAACATTACACCCACCCCTTCCAACCTCCTGTGTGGCGTAAGCGCTGTTTATGGAGACCGCAGGCGGCATCTCCCGTCGAGCTTAGCGTTACTACTGCGCCCAGCCAGCCTCAGTTACGAGCAAAGGGATTTTCTGCCGGATGAGGATACCATCTCCGACAGCCGTGCGGGCTTTCCTGGCACCCCCTTTTGCGTCCGGATCTCGGTTTAATGTATAAAAATAAGCTCGTTCGACGTGCATCGTACGCCGCGCACGCGACCGTGTGCACCGCCAGGATACACCTATAAATGGGGTTACAATGAATTTGAATATCTGCCGTGTCTCGAGAAAACGTACTATCGATTCGCTTTCTTTCGTACTTTCGATCGCGTTACGAATCCCTCTCGGTTACGTTATCTGCGTCGATAACCTAACCGAACGAGGAACACGAAACAAACGCGTATATACATACGTACACCCGCGTAAGAGATATTCCAGCGAGGGAAGGAGCATAGGACGCGAAGCAATGAAATTTCAGGGTTGCTGTTTTCCCTGATGGCAGTGGAAAAGAAACGGGCATTTCGGGGATGAAGTTTGAAGCTCGTGGTATTCTAAAAAAATTATTAAGACATTCGTGGAACGGTCCGCGTATTGTGTTCCCTGACGCATACGTACGAGTATACTTGAATGGAATGGTTGTATTACGTTGAATGCATGCCCTTTACTCGACGATTTAATGCAACCATCTCGAAAAACGCGGCTAGAAGAAAAATGACGGGACAAGGGGAGAGAAACGGTAACGAAGAAATGGAAAAAATGGAAAAAATGGGGGAGCGGCGAGAGGTCATCGTAGAACACAGAGTGACGAGGGAGAACGGCGGTCGGTGGATTAAAACATTTTTATTCTTTCTTTGTTTCCATGTTTCTCGTTGAACCAAGCCGTCGCTTAAGAGGCATTGTTTCATGGCCACTAGCACGACGGAACCCAGTGGCCGGAGGCGCTATCGCGCGGACTCTCTTCACCTTTCGTTGTTATCCGGCCCTCTGTTGCCTCTCGAGAAATTATTCTTCTTTACGGACAGGTGAGACGCGTACGGTGAGCGAGATTGGACAGACGTCGGCTCTCACGAAATACAAGCTACTTGATAGAAAAATAAGGGAACGGAGAAACGAGAAGAGCGTGGCTGGGTCGCATACCGAAAGTGTACGGTGAAAACTATCCAGCAGAAAACAAATTTTTCTTTGACCGTTCCAGCCGAAATGCTCCTCGTCTACGCAAAGTGGATTTACAAAATACCTCCAACCCCTTTCCGTTTCATTTGCCATCGCGAAAGCAAGTTCAACCTTTAAAACACCGCTTCGAGGGGAGCATCGCCGCGATATTTGCTCCAATTAGTGCCCCTTGTTGGACTTAATACTTTTCGCGTAGCTGAAGCCGGCGAGTGACTCTTCTTAAATCGTCGCGCGACCGAGTTCAAAAGCTCGACTGGAGGTTTTCAAGCTCGGTCACCCACCGAGGTAGATTAAAAGCTGCACGAAAGCTTCCTACCGTCTCCGTTGGGTTCCTCCCTCTGCCAGGTCCCCGCCTAGTTTTTTTGTTTCGCTGGCCACGATATCTAACTGTAGGTAAGAGGCTTTCGCCTTTGAAGTCTCTCACTTTTGCAACTTGTAATTCTTTCATTAACGTACTTTGCTCTCCGTATTTTCACGGTTGCGGCAGGGCAAAGCCGTAGAAACTACCGCCGACGCCGACGCCACCGTTCTTGCCACTCTATCTGTATATACGGATAGAAAATCTTTAAACCGTATTTCCTGGTTCCTTCCATTTCTTCGCCACACCACGTTCGATACTGTTTTTTCGCTATCCATTTCCCTGTTCACCTGCGTTCTAATAGACTTCTACTAATTTTCCGGGTTTAATTTAACGTCGAAACGAAACTTTTAGAATTTCGAGAGCTATTTGGTTTCTGGACGATACATAAAATAGAAGAATTAGTATATTTTGGGTAGCACGGCAACGACCAGGGGCTCTATGTAGAGGCACGAATGCTTGAATGTCGATGTACCGACTCACGTTCAGGGGTGCCGCGAGGGTGAGTAGGTGGTGGCTCGTGGGCTCAGGTGTTTCTACCAGCATACCGTGGCATAGCGGGGCAAAGTGGTGTGGTCGATATGACTGAAACTACCCTGGTGTCCCCCTTCGATCCCCTCTATCAGACGTACCTTCCTTTTCTACCTATCCTGCACCCTCTCTTTTACCATCCCTACACACGCCGTTCTTTCAGTCGTTCTCCTTCATCTACCTCCGGATCGTTGCCGCGCGATACTACAGGCATTTATGGAATGTTGCTTGATAATATTTAATCGCGTTGAATACTTACTACGTTTGGGCTGCGCGAACGTTTAAATTATCCGCAAGCTATTCGAGTACGTTGAATCTATCCGGTATTGCGAGGGGATAGAATAATACAGGGTAGAACTTTTTCATTTCAACTATCTACGGTTAACTGTTCGAGATAGGGCGAGAAAGAGTTTTAATTCGGTCGACGAACAATACGAGGTCGGGCAGAAAAAGGTAATCAATTTTCTCAAAGTACCTTTTCATTGCATGGAATTAACGCAGCCGGTTGGAACTAATTTCATTGGACGAAAATCGGTGTAATTTTCATACGTCCGTACAACATCGGCAATGTTTGACGTACCGTTTGTACAGCGGAACTATACGAACGAAGGGCGGAGAAAGGTAGGGAATTAACTTTACAGTCAGTGCACTTTTGTTCGTCTCGCTGAATGAGGTTTATTGATTGAAGTCGATTATTGGCTCACGCGAAAACGTTCGAACGTGGCCGCGTTTCTACTATGAAATTCTATGAATCCCGAAGAAACCGGTGGGGAAATTCGTGGTTCGTCTAGCTGGACTCGATTTCATCGTTATATAGCTGACTCGAATCTCGGCTCATCGAATGTCCCGGCACACCGATAAACTGAAATCATAACTTTTCTACAGAAGGGGGGCTGTATTAATCTAATAATCCCAAATAATTCAATCTAATCTGCGGCTGTCTGTCAGTTAACTTTCGCGACGGTGCTGACTACAAGAGTGCTAATTAAATGATTCGATTAAAACCGTGGAAATTAAGATTCCTCCTGGAAAAGCAGAAATTCAAAATAAGACCGAGCTCTTATCATCTGAATTTTAATCGGTACGAAATGTTTTCGTGGAACATTGTTCTTTACTTTTTTTTTTTTCCGTAGATTTTGTTATTTTTCTCGTTTCTTCATTTTTTATTTTTCAATTAAACAAAATCACATGCACAAAGCGATGCGTTAAAAAATGAATCGAACATCGTTTTAGCCTGGGTGTGACGCTTCAACGCGTGTAATAATATACTGCCGCGTGTAATTAAATAAAATCCCTTTCCACGCGGTGTATAAATGTAACCGATCGTGTCAGCGATAAAAAAGCTTATTAGCCGCACGTGCACGGCTTCTTTCTGCTTGAGCGTCCCCTTAAAAAGGGGTAGGCATTTACGGCTGATATTGCAGACCCGTATAAATAATGCCTTTGCAGTCAACGCGACAAACAGTAATTAGCTTTGCGCTCGTGGACGAACAGTGAAGCTTATAAATTGAAACTTGTGAATTGCTAAAAGAGGGTTGGGTAAAAATATGTTGCATAATGAATCCCCAAACGCGTACCCCTTCTGTTTCATAGGTTCTTTGTAACATTTTTTAGGGATCCATAAATTTTCTCTGCCCTAATAGAAAATAATCGATGTTCCGGTTTGCGCGTAAATAATTTCGATAAATTCAGTGATCGTTAATGGACGAAAAGCGAGCCCCAATCTTGAGTGTAGTTCAGATTTTTCCTTTGTGATAAATGGCGTCCGGGAGATCGTAGGAGGCATCAAATTAAATTAAGGCGTGGATTGAAACCGAGCCAGAAATAATATCGATTGAACGGTGTTCGGGCAACGAAGTCGATGGAACGGACAGCACAGATAAAAGTAAACGCCTTATGACTGATGGTTACAGAATGAAAACGCAGAATCCGAATCGACATCGTAACGAATTGAAAAATTAGACGAGGCACGGTCGCGTTTAATCGGGGATTACCATTTACCACTTGATCCATACCGAACGTTGTCGGATGTGAAACGTTCCGGTGAAAGATATATTTTATTAAAACCACTTAAGCGCTACGTAATTTAGAGAGGATTTCATAAATGAGCTAGCATCGTGATCCGCGTAACGCGCGGCCAAAGAGGCCGGTCAAAGATGAAAGGCGACCCACTTGTCCTGGATATAAAAGAGGTTGAAAGAAGAAAAAGAAAGGCTCGGCAAAGTGGACATACAAAAGGAAAATTCTGGACTCGGTCCACGTCCCTTCCCCCGGACTTTGGCTCCCGACATGCCGGACAATTCGAGCGACTTTAATATGCACCCCAGAAATTGAATTCTCTCCCCCGTTTCTCGCCCACCCATCGCCTCCTCGTTTCCATCTCTTTTCTGTTCCTCGTCAAAGCGGTTTCGGTATGAGAGCGGAACGCAGGTGCGGCGAGATCTGTAATATGGGCTTAAGAACACTCGGTGATATTGACGGATATGAGCACCCCGCGAAGGGAAATGCCTGGGTGCTACCCTCGACTACCCCTCGAGTATAGCCACCGCTTGGCTGCTGTGAATGCACCGCGTATATTCGCAACAGTGACTCACTGCACGCCACGCAGTGGGTGTTTTTCTCATTCTACGCGATCATAAAGTCTTATTCTTGCGGCTTAGAGCGACACGATCGGGGTGATGTGTGCGGCGCAACAAGGGGCGAGTTTATCCTATGACCGTGTAATCCATTATTGCCTCTGCCACTTTCGATGACGTGTACCATAGGAATGTCGAATTAATCTTAGGTCCGTTCTAATATCACGTCTGGAACAGTCGTAAAATATACAGGGTGTTACCGGGGTGGTCCGATAATCTCTTTCTTCCATACGGTGTTCTGTTTACCGTGAAAACGAAAGCCGGATCGTGAAAACCCGTCAGGCTTGGAGCGCGTGAGGAGAGTCATTCTCGGTAACGACATGGAAAAGGCAAACTTTTAACTCGACTGTATTATTTTATCATTTAATTAAACGAAAGCCTTGGTAAAGTCCTTTGAAAGAATAGTAATGTCTGTTCTCTAACTTACCGCGAACATTTCCACGGTTCACAGCGGTAAGTAGAATTTGCTCTCAAATAATTTCCAGACCTTTTGCAAACACTTTATGCGGCTCCTGGTCGGATACCGGCAGGTTATTCCTCTTCGAGTAGGCATTGTATTTTTAAATTTAACTTCTGAAAATCGCATTGCTTTATGCCGCCGTCTGCAGTCAGCAACATAACGTAAATATGAAATATTCATCGGGACCCACGGTTGCATACGTAACAGCCGGGTGGAGAAGAAACAGGAAAAGTTACGATTGTTTTAGCAGCTGCTACGGAAAATAGGGTCAAAGTAACGCAAAGGATTAGAATACCATATAAGGACGCGAAAGAAAGTTTCCTATTACTCGTCCATGGAATAAGTAATCACGATATCAGGAGTATTACCAGTCGCGAGCTACGAATTTGAATAGTTCATCCTTTTTCTTCGCTACAATCCGGTAGGACAAAACTTTTTCATAACCTTGGTACTTACTCGTTGTTCCACTGTAATGAATAATAAATTATCTTTTCGCTTGTTTCCTCGCATCGGACAAAGTAGGGGGTCGTTCAATTTTCAGTTCGACGTTGGAAATTCGAGGAGCGCGTCGCTCGAGATGGAGGGCAGGCGGGAATTTCGAGAGTGACCGGTCCGTTCGTATCGGAAACGATTCGAAGATTCATAGCGAAACATTAGAGAACTTGAACGTTGCTGGAATGGATCTTCCTAAACAGAATTGTAGATACTCCAATCAGTCGTGGAATTACGCTTTCCGTCGAAATGGCGGACAGAGAGACGCGAAGTTTCGTCTTCCGTAGTTCTATTTCGACGGACAGAGTGCGTACATATCCTAAAATGCCTTGATCCGGAAGGGTAAACTTCGTTCCCCATCGCCATATGCTGTATCTAACCCGTGTCTGATGTTCCGGAGACGGCCATCGCTTCCTCGTTTACTACTCTTGCCAAAGTAAGTCCGGCATTTCAGAGTCTACGTACTTTCTGTCAGGTTAGCCGTGTACCTAAAAGCCGAATTCTCGGGGCTTCTTGCTACTTATGAGAGCTAAATCCTGGCGATCCGTTAAGACCGTACGAGGAACGAGCTTGACAGTTTTCGGTAAGAAGCGGCTAAGATGAATTACTTCGTTAGACTTCTTCCGAGTCCGTTTCTACGGCCTTTGACGCGGTTCAAGGACTTATGGCCTCGTCAAGGATTACTGAACGTCGATATCTTACTAGAGGACTGAAGGAGAAAGAGAGGGTTGTTCACGATACTGTGCAGCTTCGCTTGCAAAATTTATTCGCGGGCTACGATAAAACCGTCGCATAAAATGGGAAGGACGCTGGAAAACAGCCAGCTGCTTGTAACTTCGCACGGATATATCCGCTGATTCTACTCGGAGATAATTTTTCACTTGTTTCGAGTGCCAGCTTGCGCGAAGTTGATGCACGACTTGGAACAAAGTTACGTAGAATGACGTCGGTCGTTATCGATGCCCAAGTGTGTGACGCGTCGCCATCCAGTTCATATTAAATGGAGCATTGTGGGCGTTCAGAGGAAATCGATCGTCCACGAAGTGGCAATCACACAGAGAGTGAGACTCGATCACGTGATTTCCCGTGGGTGCCGTCAGCGACAAATGACCCATCTGCCGTTCCACGGATGCTTCTCTACCTTGGATCACGCTATGCTTACTTCGATGTTTTGGGACCGCGGATCAGCTCCCGAGGTACTTTTCTTCCGGTTGAAGGTCATCAGTAATGTCCGCTTTATCAGAAAAAATGGCCCCAAGTTCAATGAAATGAAATCTTGCGGTGAATCATATTGCGTTCAGGATGAAACGAGTTCACCCATCACAAGTATTCCCTGTAGCAGCGTTAATAACTATAACCAGATAATGAACCGGAGGATCGAGTAGTAATCGTCTTCTCGTTCAATCAGTTTATATTGCTACATTTGATATTTATATTAAAACAACCAGTTTTTGCATTCGGATTACCATCAAAGTCGGATATGTTTTCAAAATAATAACTGTTTCTCGTTACACTGTATTTTCTAAAATTTTGATAACAAAAATTCGTCAAGCCCTGAAAAACAACAGAAATATTTCAGATAGTCAAAATAAGCAGAATATCCGATACAAAAATATACTCGGAGGCAAAGCAACGTGAAACAGTTTCCCCAAACAAACAGAACGTGCACGGGATCCAGTTCGACATACGCGGATCCATGGCGAATTAAACTCGAAGTATAAGGATAAAGTACTCAGTTTCTGAGCGGTTTGGATCCGCAGAGCTTACCGTTGGGCTGAATGCACGCGTAATAGACACATACCGCGCTCGCGACGCACACAAGAGGCTGCACGCAAGCTATACACAAACGCGTCGGGTTTACCTAAGCATCCGAAACGTACAGCCCATCTGGGATATTACGCTCATTCCTTTCGAGCCCCCACTTCCCATCCTCGCCCACCCTTCGAGTAGAGACTCGTCGCGGCGGCAACATAGAAAGATATTGCATAATGTCGGTGTATCGACAGGGACCCCGGACTTTTACCGAGATTTATTTTTCAATGCACCACGGAACGATTCTCTGCGGGAATATATATGTATATACGAACATAGAGATAGAGAGGGATGAAGAGAGAAAAAGAGGATGAAAAAGAGAAGGGGACAACAAAACAGAAGGGGAAAGAATGAAGAGTTCGGAGGCTCGTGTGCTCGGAAGAAAAAGAGGGACGACAGGCTCAGGGTGTCTCCGCGTACTCGATGGCCGCATGGAGAGAACGAATTTCGCTCTTGCCACACTCTCGATACCCATTACATTTTCCTGGATATCGCGAGGCAGGATACGCGTACGTATGTAGCTAGATTACGCATCATGGTTGGGGTTTTGCTCATAGTAGAAAAGGACACTTCAGCCATCTTTCATCTACGGAAAATGTTCCGTTTCGTCGGTGTGTACAGATATCTGTATCCTGGAAACTGGTTGCGTAACGGAGACTCAGCTGTTTCGACGTAGTCAATCTCGTTTGGGGATTGAGGATCCTGATGTCGCGGGGATGCGCTTTTCTTATTTGGTTTTATGCCGATGCCGGCACATCATGGGTTTCGCGCCGTCTTTGCGGATGCGCCGGTATATTCGATTTTAAGTGATCAAAGACAAACGACGGGTGTATATTTGATGGTCGCGTTTCACGTCGTTTCTGAAAGATTTCTTCGGCGAAACGTGCGTTCGATGTATGCCAGGCGAGGCTGTTTTTTCTTTTTGCTTCTTTTTTTTTAATCAGAAACATTTGAACGAATGACGTAGGGATGTATCTTTGGAACGAGCGCGTAAGTGGAAACATCTATTGTTACTTTATAAATAGGAAAGTATTTTTCTAATGCTTCGAGCAAAAAAGAAAAGCATGTTACGAGTAGAAGCAACGCTTCCGGTGTTCTTTCTCGAAAGAAGCTTCTCGTCGACGAGCGTGATGACGTCCGCGACAAGTTTCCTTTCAATGAGTCTGTTCCTCCAGCTGGTCCTTGTCACGGCTTAAAAAACGCGTCCGTCCTTCGCCGTTTCTTTGCTATGGAATTGCGAGATTGTTTGTACAACGTCGTCGTCGATACAACTTTGGGATCCACAATTTATTTTGACGGATCGCAGATCGTTCAGCGTCCTTCGGATGTTATTTAGAGCTCCTTTGATATTCGTTTTAAGAGAAGTTTTAGGCAGACTTTAAAATAAGTTTTAAAAAAATTTCGGATTATCATAAAAATAGGTTTCAAGCTTGATTGGTTCAGCGACAATCATATTAAATGTCGTGTGCTCAGAGTTTTAATACGAACCAAAGATTATACATATTCAGGACCACAGAAGCGTTCCCAGGTCGCAATTAAAGCTACATAAAACATATGACTGTCGTGATGTAATTTATTACATCCATGCCACAGAAGACGTTTATGTGACGTACAATAGAAGAACGATGATGAATGATTTCTCTGGCTACGTAGCGCGTGCTTTGTTTAAATTCTAATGATCCGAACTATAAATAACAGCACGCGCCATCCATAGACTATTGTCAGCGAAGACAATGATCCGCGGATGAGGATTCCTCTCGGAGGCGAGAGGTCAACAGGATTCGTCTGGTCTCGATCTCGATCCAGAGATCGCCAAAGTGCCAGCTGCAACAGCTTCGAATCAGATTTAATCCGGGGTCGTACATTGACTTGACAGTGGTTCAATCGAGGATCGGTCGATGCATCGTCGACCCCTGGATATTACACGCGCGTGTACTCTAATCTACGAACTTAAGTGCCCGTGATTAATGACGTCGCGATGCGCGGTGCCTGGGTTACTTCTATCGGTTCTCATTATAATTACGAGCGTCACTAATAACGGTCGTGTTTCGCGTTGCTACGATTCCCCGATAATTCGCGATCGTATCGAGTTACGCAAATTATTCGTGGATGAAGAATCTGATATGCGATGTTGAATTTTTCGCATTTCGTGTTATGTTCTACGGTATTGCTGAAATTGGCATGCCCGTGTATTTGTATCGGTGCGTTCTATTGATACAGATATCAAGAGGAAAATGTATTTATATTCGGTGTGCGCGTGATAGGAATACGATCCGAAAATTGGTAATGGACTTTCCGTGTTTTGTGCCGATCAAATTTTCGAATCGATTCGATTCAATTGCGAGCGCTCCACTCCTCTTCGCCCTCGCCCCTCTTTATTTTTTAGTTTATTTTTTTTTTTTTTTTTTTTT